>JAPZIH010001178.1:5000-7500 GCA_027410445.1 Discoglossus pictus
CCTGCAAGAGCCTGCACAACTCTTTTGTGACTCTGGACATGAACGGGGTCCCCTGGTCTGTCAGTATTTCTTTAGGGATACCCACCCTACTGAACATCAACATAAGTTCCTTAGCTATTAGCTTTGCAGAGGTATTACGCAAGGGAATGGCCTCAGGATAGCGAGTTGCATAGTCCAAGATGACTAATATATATTGGTGTCCCCTAGCGGACTTTACCAGTGGCCCCACTAAGTCCATAGCGATCCTTTCAAAAGGCACGTCAATTATGGGTAAGGGTACAAGTGGACTACGAAAAGTCTTGAAAGGAGCCCTGTACTGGCACTCAGGACATGAGGAGCAATAGTTTGTAATAGCAGCAAACACTCCAGGCCAGTAAAACCGTCTAAGGACTCTCTCTCTAGTTTTTTCGACTCCCAAGTGTCCCCCTAATATGTGGCTGTGAGCCAACTTTAGCACTATATTCTGGTAAGTCTGAGGAACCAACAGCTGCCTAATGATGTCTGAATCCTTTTTTTCTACACGGTAAATTAGGTCATTTTGTACTTCAAAATAGGGGAACGGCAGTGCTCCTCCTGGCTGATTAACAACCCCGTTTACAACTTTAATATCATTTCTAGCTGTCACTAAAGTGGGATCTTCCCACTGAGCGCTTTTAAAATTACCTGGACTAATTCCAACATCAATTAAGTCCTTATCCTTGTCTGCATTATTAGTAGGTTCCTCACTAGTTTGAGCTGGGTTATCTCCTATTAATACTGGTTTAGGGCAGTATTTTTTCTTTTCCCTTATTTTTCCGTCACAGTGGTCAAAACCCAAGTCAATATCGGAAAAAGGGAACACATTATCCTCGACAGACTGACTCATTTCTGATAAATTTTGATCTGTCTTTTGTAAAGCTGCCCATAATTTTAGAAAATGAGGAAAGTCTCTACCGATCACTACCTCATGGGCTAATCTAGGTACTACACCCACTCGGTACTTTAAATTCCCATACTGGGTTCCAATATTTACTTCCGCAGTGGGGTATTCCTTTTTATCACCATGAACACAGATAATGCCTATTTTCTGTCCATGATTAGGTTTTACACAAGGTATTATAGACTCTGCTACCAACGTAACCATACTACCTGAATCAAGTAATGCTTTAGACATTTTTCCATTCACAGTTACACAGCATTTATGAGCGTTATTATCATAGTCATTGTTAGCAATACCACAACAACTGAGCAAAAATGAACGTGTTCCCTCATTTTTGCCCATATTGCATTCCATAGGTTCATCCTTAAATGGACAGTCTTTGGCCATATGACCATCCTCTTTGCACTTGAAACATTTGACAGTACAGTCTGACCACCAATTAGTTCCGTTCCCAGGCCTATTAGACCTGGATGCCCCCCTTAAACCTTGAACAGTCTTACCCGGTCTTGCAGAATCTTGGGGCTTAGGATTGCGAGGGTTCGCCTGTGAAGTAGGACATAGCAGTTCTCCTGCAGCCGCATATCTTTCCACCAAGGCAATCAGTTGGTCAGCTGTATGGGGGTCACTTTGGCTGACCCAGCGACGCAGGGAAGCTGGTAAACCACGCAAAAACCGGTCCATTACTAAGGTTTCCACAATGTGGCTAGCTGAATGGATTTCAGGTTGTAACCATTTCCGTGCAAGGTGTATGAGGTCAAACATTTGGGAACGTGCGGCTTTGTCTGAAGAATATGACCATGAGTGGAACCTTTGGGCACGTACTGCAGAGGTTACACCCAGTCGTGCCAAGATTTCAGCTTTCAATTTGCTGTAGTTACTTGCATCGGCTGGTTCTAGGTCATAATATGCCTTCTGCGGCTCTCCACTTAGGAACGGTGCCAGTATGCTTGCCCACTCACCAGCCGGCCATCCGTCCCTCTCAGCAGTGCGCTCAAATGCCAGAAGGTACGCCTCAACATCATCTGATGCGGTCATTTTCTGAAGATAGTGGCTCGCCCGAATCACCTTTGGCCCCTGGTATCTTCCATCAGGGTCTCCATTCAGTTTTCCAGAGATCGCTTGGATTACCTGTTGTAGTCCCTGGGTGACTTTTTGCTGCTCCTCACGGGCTACTTTAAACATCTCCGCTTGTGTCACAACAAGCTGTTTCACCAAGGACTCAGTGCCCTCCATTTGTGTTTTGGCCAGGACTTTAGCACTCTCTGCCTGAGCCAGCACCAGTTGCTGCAGGGCTGCACTGTTTTCTGCAGCTCTCCTGTTAGTCTCCTGTTGCACAGAGGAGGATTGGATCAGAGCCTTGATAACATCCTCCATGTTGAGCTTTAAATGACTTCTACCCTCAGGCTTACGTGGATGCCCGCATTCTCCACCATATGTGACAAACCACTTCTTTTACAGGTAGGATTGTCACCGATCTTGCAGTAACCACAGCCTTCTAGGGTATACAAAGTCCAGGACACCTTCAGCTCAGTTTTCCTTTTTTATTCAGTTTGAAAGCAGGTACTTTAAATAATAACAAAA
>JAPZIH010001178.1:10000-32500 GCA_027410445.1 Discoglossus pictus
GGGGAGGGAAGTGCCCCAGAGCTAGGAATTCAAGTGGAAGGGGCAGAGGGTCAGGGGCCTGATCCCTTGGTGGGAGGCAGTGGGGATGAGGGAGCGGCCCCAGGGATAGAACAGGAAGACCAGGCACCGTCTGTAAGGCAACGGGTTGTGGCAAGGCCCAGGGCCCCCAATTATAGCCCAGAGGAGATCCAGGTTCTCCTCAGGGAAATCTGTGCCCGCCAGGGGATTATATGTGGTGGCAAAGACATTAATGCCAGCCAGAGGCGCCAGGCCTGGTCCCAAATTGCCAGAGCTGTGTCGGCAGTAGGGGTTACTAATAGGGACTGGAGGTTAGTGCGGCACAAGTTCGACGATTTAAAGATGGCTGTGAAAAGAAAGATGTCCGATGAG
Source organism: Discoglossus pictus (assembly GCA_027410445.1). Lineage (NCBI taxonomy): Eukaryota > Metazoa > Chordata > Amphibia > Anura > Alytidae > Discoglossus > Discoglossus pictus. Next base: position 10,391 of record JAPZIH010001178.1, read on the forward strand.
GCTTGTGTTCTGGCTGTTGTATATAATGAGCTGTATCCCTCTAGAACAGGGGTGGGTAAGGAGGGCCACATACATGCCGGACTTTCAAGATATCCTTTTTGGGCACAGGTGAGTCAATCCGGATGACTGAAAAGCCGATTGGCTCACCTGTGTGGCCCTCCAGGCCCGAACCTGCCCACCCTTGCTCAAGAATTATATGGCCTCCTACACCCCTGCCCACACACTGGTATAATTCACATACAATAGCACTGTAAGCCCGATGGTTGACTAAAAATGTATGGTGCGACAATAACCATTTCAGTCCTGGTAGCAAACCTATCCTGTTCATAATCTGTCTCCCTGATATGTCATTTTCGAATTATAGCCAGATTGATTGCAATAGAGCAGGGTGTCCAAAGTCAAACTTGCTGGGCTGCGCACAGGCCTGGATATGTGGATTTCCTTGTTGTGAACAGATGAGTCAATTAGACTTAATGACTTGGAGAATGATATTCTCAGCTGGATGCAGCATGGCTATCCCCAAATGCAGGCCTGACTTTGGCCTCCACTGTGACTAAAGATTTGGCTGTGCGGCATATGTGGATACAGACTCTGTAGCACTGTATGTGTGTCATATACTGTCCTAACCTGGCCCATGTCTCAGCTGCGTATTAACAACCATTGCTGGAAACTGGTCAGATTGGTCAGTCTCACACACTGCACAGCAGATGCAGCAGAGCACGTGTCTGAGGCACATGCAGTACACATTCATATGAGCCATGATCCACAATGCTCATTATGCAGCCCGTGGCTAATCTGTGTAACACAAGCACCACAGTCACTCACAGGTGACCATGATGTCAATGATATGTAAATGCATAGCTTGCAATTGTGTATGGCAACCAACTGAAATATATGTTTATTCCATTGCAGTATCCACAGATTCAGAAGAGGAGGAGGCAGGAAGGGCTGAAGTGGACCAGGACATTCAGGAGGGCCCGGGACCATCCACATCACTTGCTCATATGGAGCGGGAAGTGATGCCCGGGCCCTCTTCGGCGTGGCCACCACAGGGCCTGCACCAGCCACACCATCCTGTGCCTCTCTCAGCGGCTCCACCCTCAGCAGCTCCACCCTCAGCGGCTCCACCCTAATCCTGGGCTCCGCCCTCATGGGCACAGCCCTCATCCTGGGCTCCACCCTCATCTGGTGCTCCGCCCTCATCATGGTCTCAGCTCTCACCCTGGGCACAGCCCTCACCCTGGGCACAGCCCTCACCCTGGGCTCCCCCCTCATACTGTGCTCCGCCGTCATACGGGGCACCGCACTCACCCTGGGCTCCACCATGGGCCCCGGGAGGAAGTGCCCCGGCCCCAATTGCCCCGGGAGGAAATGCCCCGGGAGGAAGGGCCCAGCCGGAAGTCCCCCAGGAGGAAGTGCCCCGGCCGGAAGTGCCCCGGCCACAAGTGCCCCGGGAGGAAGAGCCGCGGAGTCGCCGGCCGCGAAGTCGCCGGCCGCCCAGCCACCAGCCGCCCAACCACCAGCCGCCAGACCTCCAGGCCCTCAGCCACATCTCCCTGGCCAATTACGGCACATCATGGCTCACATTGAAGAAGAGGACCAGGCCCAAAGCCAGCTAGCAAGGCAAATGCTGGACATTAGCGAAAGACAATTGGCTGTTAGCATGGCCATCCTGGCTGGAAATAGGGTCATCTCAGCCACCACACGTGCCATATATGCTGAGATGAGGAGGCACAACCGAAGGATGGAGAGATATGAGGAACGCGCAAGCCGGGAGAGACGCGCATTGTTGCGTAATCTCCGTCGCCAGCCCATACCTCTCCAGCCTTCGGTTGTCCAATCTCAACCTGAGATGTCTGCCTCCTCATCTCAGACATCGCCCACCCATGAACCCCAGCCACCTGCTGTAGTGGCACCCTCTGATCCCACACCACGGCGTGGAAGAGGGAGACGGGCCGCGGGCACAGACGGTGGGGGCCCGCTAACTCGGAGTAGGAGGTGTTAGGACCATCCGAGAGGGCCTCCTGACCACTCCTCACAGAATACAGATTGTTATACATGTTGACATAATATTGGCTACAGAGTGTGTACATGTCTGGTTATGTTGAACATTTTAACAATTGATGTTCAATGTGGATTGACCTTGAGCTTAAATGCTGTATTTAATCATAATATTGTTCGGAATGAGACATTGTTTTTGTCTTTGTAGGTGTTAATAGCCAACTCTCACAACTATGAAGACATTTTATTCATCTTCGAGCAGTACAATACCATCATGTGAGTAAACACTCAAACCAGTTCCCAACGGGCATTCTATCAGGATTATTCCCCACTGCAGATGGCTCTGAAATGAAATATATGACTACATATCTTTTCACTAAGAAACATGACTGTGTGATCTTCCATTATAATGATCAGTGTCCAGGCTATCGAGTTGCACAGTCCCATTACTATCTGCTAATCCAAACCAGCAATTCCACATAAGTTTTTATAGCATTCCATCCCATTAACATTATGAAATTGGCTTCAGTTTTTTCATGTCATCCAAACCAAAGTGGCAATTTCCTGGGTTTGACTTCATGATCAATGTGCATGTGTTTAGGGGTAATGTGAACAGTGTAATCTGTCTGGCCTTGGTACCACCCATTTAGAAGTGAGATGTGATATCAGCATGGCACAACTATTCCACATAGATAGTGATAGTACATTTTGCTGAAGGATTGTGTTCACAGTGAAGCATGTCTTGTCGTATTCCACATCCTAAGCATATTCCTGGAAGGCTGACTGAACAGGATAGAATAAATATGGTTCTTACTGCTCGGAGATGATGTTCATGTTAGTTGGTTTAGAGTAGTGTCAAAAGCAAAAACAATGTACTCTAATAACAGCTTATGATTGTTCTAACACCTCCTACCTCTGTTTTCCAGATTCATATCATCTATTGACCAATTCACACTGTGTGTGAAATCGCTTAGTATGACATGATCCCTGTTTTATAGTGTCTGTTTATTCTGGCAACCATATGGTTGTTGTATGCGCATTAATGGTTATGTTGATTAGATGTCGTGTTATATGCTGTTGGTTACTGTGGGGTCCTGACCACATGTGACCCTAGGAGATGCTATGCATTACCCTGATGATGTTGTCTGTTTCCTCTTCAGATGTCCTCAGATTTGCCACAGCCCCTTGCCATACTAGGATCTCTTCACAACACACACATGATATTAATGCACAGTCTTGTCCATTTCTGTTTGTACTCTGTGTATGAAATAAAGTATGATTATGTTATACTGTTATCACTGTTTCTGTGTGTTTGTACCATATCATGCTTTCTAGTTGCGAGAATACAGATAGAATGAAGTGTCATTGTTAAATACATATATCTGTGTGTGTTTACATAGATACATATGCTACATTAATCTGTACCTTGCCAATATATGTTAAGCCTGAATTTAAGCCTATAGTTAGAGAAGATATTTATGCTGGCACTAACGGCATCATTGAATCCTTGTGGGTTGAGCTAAATAGTGGAGGAGCTAATTCTAAATGCATATTGGTGGGAGTATGCTATAAACCCCCAAATATAGCTGAAAGTGAGGAAATACAATTATTGTTACAGATTGGAAATGCAGCTAAGCATGGGCAAGTTCTAATAATGGGAGACTTTAATTACCCTGATATTAACTGGATAAACGAGACCAGCAGCTCAGCTAAGGGGAGCAGGTTCTTGAGTACACTCAGGGATCATTATCTAGCCCAGGTAATACAAGAACCTACTAGAAATGGGGCCATCTTGGATTTAGTCATCACAAGTAATATTGATATAATATCAAATGTAAAAATAGGGGAACCCTTGGGGAACAGTGATCACAACACAGTCTCATTTGAGATTGAATACAAAAAACAAAGTTGTAAGGGGCCAACAAAAACTCTAAATTTTAAAAGGGCTAACTTTAATGGGCTACGGGCAGCAATACAACATATAGACTGGGACAAAGAACTTACAGGGAAGAATACTGAAAATAAATGGACAACATTCAAATCCTTACTAAATAAACATACTCATCAGCATGTACCATGTGGAAATAAAATAAATAGGAGTAAATCACATCCCATGTGGCTTAACAATGACTTAAAGATCATGATGAGGAAAAAGAAATATGCATTTAAATTATACAAGAAGGAGGGAACAGAGGCATCTTTATGTGACTATAAGAAAATCAACAAGGCTTGCAAAAGGGCTATTAGACTGGCTAAAATAGAAAATGAGAAGTCAGTTGCAATGGAAAGTAAGACTAACCCTAAAATATTTTATAAATATATTAATGGGAAGAAGGCCAGGAAGGAATCGATAGGACCATTACAATGTGACACAGGCCATCTAATAATTAGTGACCAGGAAAAGGCAGATGAGCTAAATAGGTTCTTTTCGTCGATTTACACAAGGGAGGTACCAGTGGTTGGGACACTGCAACATAATGGGGCTACACTACCTTCACTAAATAATTGGTTAACTCAGGAAGAAATACAAAAGAGGTTGGAGAAAATAAATGTTAATAAAGCCCCAGGTCCTGATGGAATACATCCAAGGGAACTGAGGGAGCTGGGTTCTGTAATAGCCAAACCATTATATCTAATCTTTAAAGACTCGCTCACTACAGGGTCTCTACCAGATGACTGGAGAAAAGCAGAGGTGATACCTATATTTAAGAAGGGATCTAGAGCAAATCCGGGGAATTATAGACCAGTGAGCCTCACTTCTGTAGTTGGGAAGCTTTTAGAAGGGTTAATAAGGGACAGAATACAAGAATATGTCTATTTAAACAGGATCATAGGTAGCGGTCAACATGGATTTATGAAGGAAAGGTCGTGTCAGACCAATCTAATTAGTTTTTATGAGGAGGTTAGTAGGAACTTGGATCAGGGCAACTCAGTGGATGTAGTCTTTTTAGATTTTTCAAAGGCATTTGATACAGTGCCACATGGAAGACTAGTGAGCAAACTAAGGGATACAGGAATTGCAGTAAATATCTGCTCATGGATCGAGAGCTGGCTAAAAGACAGGAAGCAAAGGGTTGTTGTAAATGGAACATACTCCGATTGGTCTAATGTGATAAGTGGGGTTCCTCAGGGCTCAGTATTGGGTCCTCTCCTTTTTAACATATTTATTAATGACATTGAAGTAGGACTCGAATGTAGTGTCTCCATTTTTGCTGATGACACTAAGTTGTGCAAGGTAATAAAATCAGATAATGATGTACTTTCCCTACAAAAGGATTTGCATAAATTAGAGAAATGGGCGGCTAAATGGCAGATGAGATTTAATACAAATAAATGTAAGGTTATGCATTTGGGAAGGAACAATAGCCAAGCAATCTATAATCTTAATGGAGCAAATCTAGGGGTATCAGATATTGAAAGGGATTTGGGAGTACTAGTGGACAACCACCTAGGTAACAGCGCTCAAAGCCAAGCAGCGGCTGCAAAGGCAAATAAAATATTAGCATGTATTAGGAAGGGTATAGAAGCCAGGGAAGAAGATATAATTCTGCCACTATACAAATCTCTAGTACGCCCTCATTTGGAATATGGAGTACAATTTTGGGCACCACCTCACAAAAAAGACATTTTAGAGCTGGAAAAAGTACAGAGAAGGGCTACAAAACTAATAAGGGGAATGGAGGGGCTAAGTTATGAAGAAAGACTAGCAAAATTAAACTTATTTTCGCTAGAAAAAAGGCGTCTAAGAGGAGATATGATTACGTTATTTAAATACATCCAGGGTCAATATAAGGCTTTGTCAAGTGAACTTTTTGTAGCAAGAGATTTTCAACTGACAAGAGGACATCCTTTGAGGTTAGAGGAAAAAAGATTTCACCTTAAACAAAGAAAAGGGTTCTTCACAGTTAGGGTGGTTAAACTGTGGAATTCTCTACCAAAGGAGGTGGTGACAGCGAATTCGATAGACAACTTCAAAAAGGGGTTAGATATATTTCTGAATAAAGAGGGCATTCAAGGCTATCCTAGATAACTAGCAAGGAATATTGATCCAGGGAGAAATTTGATCGCCAGTTTCTGGGGTCAGGAAGGAATTTTGCTTTTTTTTTCCCCTTATGAGACAATTGGCAAAGTTTCAATGTTTTTTTTTTTATGTTTGCCTTCCTCTGGATCAATTAACAATAATTAACAATTAACAATAATAATAAATAGTCCAAATTAAAAAGATCAATAGAGATCTAAAAAGGTTGAACTTGATGGACTAACTCTTTATTCATTCTCCAATACTATACTATTAATAATTATTTAATCAATAATTTAATTAATAACTAATCCGCATATTGCAGATCAGAGGAGATCTTAACAGGTTGAACTTGATGGACTGAAAGTCTTTTTTCAACCTTATTAATATGTAACTATGTAACTATGTAACTAATATACATGTAGGTGCAAGTCGGAGGGGTGTGAATTCTGAAATCATGTCTAGAGACATGCAGGGTTGTATATAATGACTTGAAGGGCTCAACTTGAATGATATGAATCAACATTCATGATTATGTAGTAATGTCAACGCAGATTGCCCCGAATAGTTACACCACTAACTGATGGTGCTGAGCACATCTGACTTTCAGGGGAATTGAATTGTTACATGGTAAATATACAGGATTACACAAACATTGAGTTAAAAAAAACGGTTTAATTGTTCACAAAGCCACACAGTGACAAATTACCACAGGCCTGCTCAGTATCATGGTGGAGGTGGGTAGGATACAGAGTTCCAGTAACACACGGAAATAGGGACATGGGGCCAGAATGCACGCAGGGGGGGTGACATTGGTATAGATGATCAGTTGAGGGGGGGAGATACAGTGCATCATCCAACGTGAGGCAATATCAGTTATATTATTAAATATATCAGGATAACATTCAATATTCAAACCCAACAATACAGAAGGAGATATGCTCATGGGGAGAAGTAATCTGTAGTCTTGTGTGTGGGCGCAACACACACTCCTATGCAACTGCAGAGGTAGAAGTGCTCAATCAGTCAATGTTAGAACCCCCGTAGGTCATGTCACTGGAAATGGCACTATGAGAGAAGACTCTACATACCTAAGTTTGGACACTCAGATGGGAACATGACCAGGACCATATCAGTGTGTTCAAAATAATTTCAGGTGTTAGCAGAACATCCAACCAACTGGCCAGTTCGAGGTGTATTCTGTTCTGTGAATGAGCATCTCTATTATCTGCTGTTGCATATTCATAACTGAAGGTAAACGGAACCTCATTAACAGTTATGTATCAAGGCTAGAGTTACTGTTCCCCATATGTACAGGGAGGATCACATCAGCACTGAGGAAGAGATCTGGAAGGAAGTATGATACAGGCTTCCCAATAGTCCAAGTAGAGGAGAGAATGGCAGATCTAAAGCAATAGGTACATATAAATCGATGTAGAGGATGTGATATCACACCCGATGCAACACATGATGACTGACATTGAACATACATGATGCAATGTGACAATAGCATAGTCCTGGAACGTGGGAATGCTCATCATTCCTTGTTCTGACCGTGGAAAGGGACTCATCTTTGCGATCTGAAACATAAAAGGAACATGTCAATATTTACATTGCACATGCTCCTGGAGCGCTTACTTCGTCACTTACAGTGGTTATAAAAAGTCTACACACTCCTGTAAACAAATTAGCCAATGAAAAATCATTTCAGAACTATATCCACCTTTAATGTGACATAAAAACTGTACAACTCAATTGTAAAACAAACTGAAATCTGTAAGGTGGAGGGAAGAAAAAAACAAAGAAAACTAATGTGGTTGCATAAGTCTGCACACTCTCCTATAACTGGGTATGTAGCTGTGTTCAGAATGAAGCAATCACATTCCAAATCGTGTTAAATAGGAGTCAGCATACACCTGCCATCATTTAAAGTGCCTCTGATTAACCCCAAATTAAGTTAAGCTGCTCTAGTTGGTCTTTCCTGAAATGTTCTTAGTCGCATCCTACAGCAAAAGCCATGGTCCACAGAGAGCTTCCAAAGCATCAGAGGGATCTCATTGATAAAAGGTATCAGTCAGGAGAAGGGTACAAAAGAATTTCCAAGGCATTAGATATACCATGGAACACAGTGAAGACAGTCATCATCAAGCGGAGAAAATATGGCACAACAGTGACATTACCAAGAACTGGAGCTCCCTCCAAAATTGATGACAAGACCAGACGTAAACTGGTCTGGGAGGCTACCAAGAGGCCTACAGCAACATTAAAGGAAATGCAGGAATATCTGTCAAGTACTGGCTGTGTGGTACATGTGACAACAATCTCCCGTATTCTTCATATGTCTGGGCTATGGGATAGAGTGGCAAGACGAACGCCTTTTTATTACAAAGAAAAACATCCAAGCCAGGCTGCATTTTGCCAAAAACACATTTGAAGTCTCCCAAAAGCATGTGTGAAAAGGTGTTATGGTCTGATGAAACCAAGGTTGAACCTTTTGCCCATAATCCAACAGATATGTGTGGCGCAAAAACAACACTGCACATCACCCAAAGGACACCATACCCACAGTGAAGCATGGTGGTGGCAGCATCATGCTTTGGGGCTGTTTTTCTTCAGCTGGAACTGGGGCCTTAGTTAAGATAGAGGGAATTATGAACAGTTCCAAATACAAGTCAATATTGGCACAAAACCTTCAGGCTTTTGCTAGAAAGCTGAACATGAAGAGGAACTTCATCTTTCAGCATGACAATGTCCCAAAGCATACATCCAAATTAACAAAGGAATGGCTTCACCAGAAGTAGATTAAAGTTTGGGAATGGCCCAGCCAGAGCCCAGACCTGAATCCCTGTGGGGTGATCTGAAGAGGGCTGTGCACAGGAGATGCCCTCGCAATCTGACAGATTTGAAGTGTTTTTGCAAAGAAGAGTGGGCAAATCTTGAAAAGTCACAATGTGCCATGCTGATAGACTCATACCCAAAAAGACTGAGTGCTGTAATAAAATCACAAGGTGCTTCAACGAAGTATTAGTTTAGGGGTGTGCATACTTATGCAACCATGTGATTTTCTTTTTTGATTTTTTCTTCACTCTACTTAACTGATTTCAGTTTCTAGAGTTGTACAGTTTCTAGGTCACATTAAAGGTGGAAAAAGTTTAGAAATGATTTATCTTGGTCTCATTTTTTGACAGCACAGAAACATGACATTTTAACAGGGGTGTGTAGACTTTAGACCTTTTCGATCCACTGTACCGATATATGTTGCTCATTTCAGACAAACGTCTTCACTGTTCTTTCCCTACATATGAAATGAGCTACTCATCTGGCTAATGATGTAGGAATATCACATAGATTACACATTAATGCATCTTTGGAGAGCCAAATGTGGTGTTTTACCTTGGACGCAGTCCCAAGCTCATCCGCGAGGTGATTTGTTCCACCAGGACACGTGCGCTGTGGATCGCCATTAGTTATCACCGCTTACCTATCTGCTGTATTCTGGAAAGAGATAGGCCGATATTAATAAAGTGATTGATGTGTTATTTGTGTCCTTCAGCATACGTGGCCATATTATTACACAAATACTCGCTATGTAGCTTACATTGATGTAGCAGTTCTGTTGCTGGTCATGTTTTTCCATGTCTAGGTTGTTGAAAGAAGAGTTGACACACGACAGCAGCTCTGTAAGGTTAATATGATGTTAGGATTACAGTCACAAATTAGACAAAGTATGTGTGTATGGTATTTTTCAACGACATTTTGATCCCATTTCATGTGGATCGGCAGGATCAGACAATGTGAACAATCCTGGTCCGTAGAGGTTGTAGGTGACTTTAAAAAGGGATTGAGTATCTTTTTACATTACAAAACCAAACAGGCATTAGGGGCTATCCTGGATAAATAGAGAGGGAGTATTGATCCAGGGATGAATACGATCACCAGTATCTGGGCTCAGGAAGGAATGTTATATTTTTCTGCCCTGTGTAGACAATTGGCAAAACTTCACATTTTGTTGTTCGGTGACTTCCTCTGGATCAATTAACAATAATTCTGCGTATTGCAGATCATAGATCTATAGAGGTTGAACCTGATGGACTAAAGTCTTTTTTCCATCTAAATTACTAGATAACAATGTAACGTGGGGCATATATACATTGACATAGTGGGATATATAATCCACTCAAATTATCTATGCCATTGATGTTTCTAACCGTCAGTACTTAAGATGTGTATGGGAATGTGTGCTTACTTACCTGTAACTGATCATGTGGCTTGTTCCAGTGTACAAACATCGACAACGTCAGGGAACTCTCCTCTACTGTGTACTGGTTGGAATTCTGTATGACAAGGGCGATGGATAAAGGTGGATTTGGGAGTTAGGCATAATCCAGATACATTAGACTGTGTTCCATGCATATTGGGTATGTACTTACATGTGAAGTACTCACGAATTAGGCGGGCACGTTGTTGTGACCCCTGCAGATTATCCACTTCAGGTGGAAATAAAGGCTCTTCCTCCCCAGGTAGCGGAGCCGCATCAATGTCCCCCAGACAGTTGGCCTGTACTGCTATATTGTGCAGACAGAAGCAGGCAACGATGATGCGACAAACTTTCTGGGGCTTGTATTGTAGAGCCCCCCCAGTGGAATGTAAACATCTGAAGTGCATCTTTAGTACACCAAAGGTGTGCTCAATTACATTCCGGCAGGTTTTATGCGCAGCATTATACCGCGCCTCTGCCCGAGTATGGGGATTGCTCACAGGGGTCAACAACCACGGCAAACACCCATATCCTGCATCACCTGGTGGAAATAAAATATGATGTTGATATGAATAGGATGTTGTGATGTTTGACAAAGCATATGGCCAAATATCGTCATCATGACCTATCAACACATCCCTGTGGCTAATACACAGTTAAAGATATATGTAAGGGAGATGGATCATGAATGCATCTGATAGGATAATTAGTAGGGTATTAACACATGTATTCTATCTGAAGCTTCAGATCAATTACAATGTGATTTCCACAAATGGAAAATCCAGATGTTCACACCCACAGGACACTTACATGAGGCGGAGATACAAGGGAAATACAACAGGGTACATATTGCGACCCTTCTGGTAGAGAGCAGGAAGTCACTGTTGCAGTTCTTGTACCGAGCACATGCCAGAGGTCTGAGGTGAAGCGTGATAGTGTATTCTTGTGAACGTAAATGTGATGCTAATTCAGGTGGAATTTCCCAGGGGCGGACACGATCAAACGCAAATGCCAAAAGACCTTGGAGATTTTGATAACTTCAAGGTAAGCTAATTCATGTTTATTCCGGGATATATTCAGGCAAGAAAAAGTTTGCCAAACACTATTAATTCTCCTCTATCAGATGAATTTTGAAGACATCTCACTTACATAGGCCGTTCAAGAACACACAACACGTTATGTAGACTAGAGATGTCCATGTCACAGGATACAAGGGAATGCATCAGAACATAAACCTAATGATTAATCAATTGTGGTTTTTGGCATATGTTGTTGTGCATACTGTTTGGCCAAGCTAACACAGGGTTCTGGCCAGCAATGAGTTATTCTGTTCTGGCTTTGGTAGTATTACTCCGTAATGCACATGTGAACATCAGAGCAATAGAGGGAAACATGATGTACCGTATGTGTTATTGTATCCAGTCATAGTAAGATATGGTTGACTGCCATTACTAATGTGTACTCACCCAGTAGCCATCCGGATGGAAATCTGCCGGACTCAAAGATGTCAGATATTCCGGATGCACGCAGGATATAGGCGTCGTGAGCACTTCCCGGGAAGCCTGCATACACACCTTGTATGCGCATGTTCGCATCGCAAACAACCTGGACATTGATTGAATGATAATGCTTACGATTTCTGTACAGCGCTTCTTGCTCTCTAGGAGGTATCAGTGCCACGTGTGTACAGTCAATAGCAACAAGCACATTGGGGATACCTCCTAATTGGAAGAAATCGAACTTCACCTTCGAGATCTCTTCAGCAGTGTTAGGGTAACTGATGTATCTGGCAGCTCTCCGACCAATAGCACGGAGGAATGCACGCAGACAATTCGAGAGGCTTGGCTGAGACATTCCTCCGGCTATGCTCAGGGTGGTCTGAAAGCTCCCAGAAGCAAGGAGGTGTATTGCAACTAACATCCGTGTCATTCCTGGGATGGCTCTATTTGCCCCTGAGCGAGGCTCAAGGTCTGCTCTGAGAACCTCATAGAGCTCCCCAAGACTGGCACGGGTCAGACGAAAACGCTCATACACCTCCCCATTAGTTAACCCCTCTAATGTGAGTCTCTCCCTGTACACATTGGGTGCCCGCCTCCTCACAGGCTCCTGGTCAGGCTCCCCCCCTTCTGCCTGAGCCAACACATCCTGTACTCCCCCCAGCAGCTGATCACCGACAACATTGTCAGCCTCCCTGGGTGCAGGTGGCCCTATATCCCTCTGTCCCTGTGCTACTGGAGCTCTCTCTCCTCCCTGATCCACCCCCACGATACTAGGCATGGCCTGTGGTAATTCCCTTGCCTGGCTTGGTTCTGCCCCAGCATGGATCACATCACCACTCACACCCTCATTCACTCCCAGACACTCCTCTCTGCCACTCCCCATCACCCCCACAATCACACACCTTGCTTCCTGGTCTTCATACTGTGCTAGTTGAGCTGCACAAAAGCATCTCAACCTCATACGCCCACTCATCCTGGCCATCATCCCTCTCACATGATCATCCATGCTGTTTCAGACATGCTGATGACTTGTTGGGGATGGGGTTATATAGCTTGTTGATTGCATGACCTGGTATTAGGCACGTTAATTTCTGCTTTGCCATTGGTCACCGGTGGATCTTTACATGGCATTACAGCTGATGATTTTAAGTCAAGAAGCCTCTCAACCTATTACATACGCACTTGGCCGCATGTAATTGGCTGTCCCAACGCGGGACGCCAAGTGCGTATGTAATTGGCTGAGAGTCCCAACGCGGGACGCCAAGTGCGTATGTAATTGGCTGAGAGTCCCAACGCGGGACGCCAAGTGCGTATGTAATTGGCTGAGAGTCCCAACGCGGGACGCCAAGTGCGTATGTAATTGGCTGAGAGTCCCAACGCGGGACGCCAAGTGCGTATGTAATTGGCTGAGAGTCCCAACGCGGGACGCCCAGTGCGTATGTATTGGGCCTCTCAGCCAATTACATACGCACTTGGCGGCCCGTGTTGGGACTCTCAGCCAATTACATACGCAATTGGCGGCCTGACACTATAAGTGCGTATGTAATTGGCTGAGTCTGTTGGCGCGCTCGCAAGCTGATAAGGGGACGTCCTAGCGAGACACGCCTCTCAGCCAATCACGTACGAGCTAAGAATTTGATTGACAGTATGAGCTTATAAATGTGATTGATACAAACCCATGCGCTGACTGTGTTGTAAGAGCCATTGGAGTTAGCACGCAGTTTCAGGAGCAGGTGGGAGAGAGTTTGAGTTGTGAGATTAGTGGTTTGGAGAGAGGTAGATTACTTTTTTGTCTTGTTTCTTGTTTACTTCCTAAGTACTTACATTTAAGCAATACACATATTTACAGATTTCACATATTTGCAAGACACATAGATTAAATAACACACATAGAGACATATATATAGTTAGGACACACACCCCACACACCCATTCCCCCCACCACACCCCATCCCCCAACACACCCCATCCCCCACCACTTATTAAATACACATAGCACACACATCTTTTCTTTCCAACAGACATTCCAGTAATACTTTTATTTCTTTATCGTTCTTTTGATTTATAGGCGCACTCTATTTGATTGTTTTGGATTTTATTACTAGCATATTTACACGTAAGAGTTACACATATTTACACATTACACATATTTGCTTGACACATAGATTAAAGACACATAGAGACATACATAGCGTTAGGACACACACCACACACCTCCCCCCCCCAACCTTTGCACCGCATCCCCCAACAGTTATTCAAAACACATAGAACATACACTTTTTTTTCCATCACCTATATAACAGTTACACTTATTTTGAGTTATCCTTATTTTTGTATTATTTGAGCATGGAGGGAGGAGATAGGTGGAGAGAGGAGGAGAGGAGAGGAGCGGAGAGTGTAGTGGAGGGTGGAGGAGAGGTGGAGGAGGTGTACCCGGAGGGGGTGGAGGAGGTGTCCCCGGAGGAGGTGTCCCTGGAGGAGGAGGAGTGGTCCCCAGACGGGGGGGGAGGAGGAGGAGGAGGAGGAGGAGGGAGACACAGACATTAATAGAGGAGGGACAGAGGGGAAGGGGCCTGTTCCCAGGGGGCGGGGTAGTTGGGGAAGGGACAGGCCTCAGGAAGAGTGCAGGGAGGCCAGGGTCCCCGAGCACAGTCGAGAGAGCAAGGGGCTATTGGCAAGGGCAGGCGCAGGGCCCGTAATTATACGCCCCAGGAGAATATGGTCCTCCTGGGTGCGATCCGTGACCGGCCCGTCATCCTTGTTGCAAGGGAAGCGAAGCCTGGGCCTAAGGCTCAGGCTTGGAAGGAGGTAGTGGAAGTGATGAAGGAGGTGTCCACGGTTCCTAGGGGCTTGAGGTCCTTGAAGCACAGATATGTGGATATCAGGGCCACGGTGAAGAGGAAGATGGCCAGAGAAGCTGAGGGACACAGTGTCGCCTATAAGGAGTGGGAGAGGATCGCAAGGGACTTTCTAGGACCATCGCCCGCAGCTGGAGCTTCATCCCCGGTGGCCCAGCAGGACCCAGCCTCCAGTTCAGATGAATATCACATACACCAATATGCCACCACATGTGCATCACACATACTACACATGGTGACCAAAAAGGACACTGACATGTCAGCTCCATGGAATTAACAAGGGATGGATGGAAGTGTCATTAAATCCATGAAGCTGACAAATCACTGTCATTCCTGGCCACCCCAAGAGTAATTAAGCAATAGAGTCCATGTACTGGTGCGCCCAATGCAGCCTATGCAGTTACAGACCGCATAAGAAATCCAGACAGCGTTAGGAGCCAGGAGAGGTCAAGACAAGAAACCAAAGAATAGATCCAATCTAGTAAATGAGAGCTAATGGGAGTTGCAATTAGGAGAATCATCCATGTTCAGGCCTAGATGTCAGATAGTTAGGAGTGAAACCGCAGGAAAAATCCAGACAGTGTTAGGAGCCAGGAGAGGTCAAGACAAGAAACCAAAGAATAGATCCAATCTAGCAAATGAAAGCTAATGGGAGTTGCAATTAGGAGAATCATCCATGTTCAGGCCTAGATGTCAGATAGTTAGGAGTGAAAACATATCAATGTATTGATCAGCATACTAATGACATGTACCTTTCTTTTCTCTATTTCAGCATCCAGTAGGGGGTCTGGGTCCAGTGATGAGCCACGAGCGGGGCCGTTAGCCCCCGCCCCGCAGGAGACCGCTCAGGGGGAGGAGGCTACAGGCTCATCCGAGGGCCCTGGCTCTTTGGAGGGGGAGGTCGTGGTCGTTGACAGCCCCCCTGTCCAGAGCCCGACTGTCCCCCTCCTCCAAAGACTTGCCATCTCGCCGGGGCCCTCAGAAGGAGTGGAATATGCCACAGCTCCTCCTTCCCCACACTCTGAGCCACCGGGGACAGCAACATCAGAGACCCTGTCTCCAGCCGGGTCCCAGATCCTCCCCACTCTGTCCCCGCCATCTTCCCACCCGGCTCTGCCAGCAGAACCCGAGCCCCCCCCCCCCCCACCAACGACCGAGGCTGCGCTGCTGGAGTTGTTGGCCGTCGTGAGGAGGATTGATGCCAACATCTCTGGCATGAGGCGCAGCCTGGACAGGCGCTTTAGGGAGGAGAGGAGCCATCATCGTAAGCTGGAGCAGCATTTGGTCAGGCTGCTGGGAACAGGGCAGGTCACCAGCCAACAGCAGCCTGGCCCCTCCTCTCCTTCCACCATGCCTCCGCCGCCACCACCACCCGTGGTACCACTACCTCCTCCTGCTCCCCCACCACCAACAAGGAGACGGCATCCGGCCGCGGACGAGGCAGGTCCTGTGCCCAGGCGGAGGAGGACCTAGGGGCTGTGGACATAATTGTGCCTTCTCAACAGCACTCCTCAGTGACAATCAATTGGTCACAATGCTGACCTCATCTAGCCTGGCTACAGAGTTTTGGATCTTTGCCTATGTGATGGTGACATTTTGTATGCAGATGGCTACCTCACATCACATGGTCCATGATCCTCTTCTCTGTGGACACGTAGGGTTCGGTTGAATATGCCACCAATTGATGGTCACTGGGGAATGCTGTTGGGAAGGGATGCTGCAGTCCCCTTTTTTTTTAGGCCCTTAGATTTTATGTTTTCTCTTTATGTTTTTCTTTCCATTTGTTTTATTTTAGGTACAAATTTAGGCCCATGAAGGCATCTCCTACATCTGCAAGCATTGTGGGGAATTATATGAGGCGTAAGGTTTTCCCAGTGCCTCTCAGGTAGACATTACTCCAATGACAGCCCCCTCCTTAACATGTATCTCCCACAATCTTAAAACTATCATATTGCCAGATATCTCAGACATGATTATTGTTAGCTGAAATGTAGACTAATACCGCTATGGCGGTGGACTTGCAAAGTCTCACAATGGCATGTTAATGACAGTCAGCATTAATATATGCACTAATAAAGCATGTGATCCTGACCTCAATATCGGTCTGAGAACAGATCTTTGGGTCTGATGTAAGAAACAGTGAATGTGGCTGCTGACCTTTATGTCCTGTCCATATTAATGGGTATTTGCCCATATTACTCATTATCCATAGACCTAGCTAATAGTTAGTAATGCTTGCTGTCACAACCTACAATGATGATGGAGTATAGAGGATCCTAGTCCTCTTATCTCCTCTTGGTTTTAGACCTAAGATTTGGGTGACTCAGACCAATGGACCTTCCTTGTGGATGCAAGAGCATAAGTCCCAGCTTTTGGTAGTGTGCCTGGGAAAACCTGGAAGGGAGTCAGAAACGATCTCCTCTGCCAGCATATGCCCCTGGGTCAATAATACACCTGCACACAAAGTCTTGATGAAAATTATGAACCATGTTTTATTTTAGAACAGCATATTTAACCACATCACACAAGAATGGGGGAAGTGGCTACCGTTAGCCAGCCCCAAATGACGTCTGGCCAATCATGAAGGGGAACTGTGCGTGAACCAATAGTCCCCTCCCAGGTCCGCCCACTAGGCGAGGCCAACTAATTAATTTGGGCTTTGAATGTCCAGGGGAAAGCATGTCTTTTACTCTCCTGTGCCCATGCTATGAAGGCTGAGAAGCCTTCAGGCCATCCCATTGTTTCTGGGTGCCTGCCTGTCTGCTCTCCAGCTGTGAGCTTCCCATTGTTAGTTCTATGCTGGATACTTAGCTAATGGGATTAACAGGCTTTTGGGAACAAAGGAGGCTTGCCTGTATTCAACGGCTTCCCCTCTACAATATAATAACCTACTAATATAATAACATACATTCATATTTACAAATACAACACACAATGTTTCACACACATACAACCAACACATCCCACCAGCTCCATCACATGACACCCATTACAATGAGCCTAAACATGGAAGGGATGGGGATATGCTAAGGGGTAAACTTATAATACTTTATATGGCAACAGCATGTGGAAGATAACCCAGCCCAAAATGGCCACTGCTGCCAGTCACAAAATGGCCCCAGCATAGTTCACACCAAATCCAATATGGCCACTGGCTGATTCATGACACTTGCAGATGGGAATCAGGTGAGTTGGTATATTGGTACAGTATTTAGCACTTTACTGTACATGCATTGTCATTTATTTTTTTTAGCCTCCTCCGCCTTTTTGTTTTTTTGTTGACCATTCATTTTTGTAGGCAATTTCACACACCACACTGTATGTGTGAAACTGGATTGGATTACACAGTCCAGAGGTTGAATCATTTGTTCAATTGAACAGATCCAGACAAGTTGTAAGTGCCGTGCACTCTAATGGTTTCTTCAGTTAAATGGAGAGATTTCTGGTTCCTGTTGCAGCATGTGACCCTGGTAGGTGCTATGCATCATGCTTATTCTAGACTATTAGATTGACCCCTGTAGGTTTCCTCATTTTTTTTATTTAGCCCCTTGCTCTCTCGGGACCCGCCCACACCACACCCATGATATTAATGCACAGTCTTGACCACTGCTGATTGCGGTCTGTGTCCAAAAATAAAGTTTTGTTATACCGTTTTGTGAATGCACAGTCTTGACCACTGCTGATTGTGGTCTGTGTCCAAAAATAAAGCTGTGTTATTCTGTTCTCCCCATGTTGGTGTGTTTTCAATGGTTGGGGTTAGGGGACATCCACATGCAAGCAGGTTCAAAAAACCGCAACTGAATGCCGACATCAGATTAGCTGCAAAAGGAGATATGATCCCTCTAAGCAGCCACTCTAGAGAGTTACCCCAATTACCCTCTATCACCACTAAGCTGTCTGAAACAAATACTAACAATACCCAAGTAATTAATCTCTCTAATATGGTATTAAATACAAACCATATCAATATTCTTTCAAGAGGATTCACGTTTGTACCTACAGAACACGCAAGTACTTTCTCAATAATCAAGGATTTGAATTTATTTATTCGGAAGTTAGCCCTGAGGAAATATCATACAGAGAGAAAAAGAAAACAAATGTCCAACCTGAATTTGGCTACCCAAGATTTCGAGGCTTTCCAAAATCTAATGGGACTTCTTAATGAAGTTGAAACTGACGATCACATTGATGAAATCCTTAAAGTTCATTTTAAGCATAAAAATAAATTCACTCCGGACTTTAAAAACTATGTCAATCTTGAATTGTTCCTTAAGCTTGTCACCAAGGATATTGAAACAGCTTGTCTTTCATTTCGTCCTTCTACCAGTAACCTCTTGGAGAATGAAAAGATTGCTCTTGCTGAGATAACGGAAAATAAAAACATCATTGTCAAACCTGCTGATAAAGGAGGCAACATTGTTGTAATGCAGAAAGACAACTATCTCAAAATGTGCCTTCGTCTGCTACAGGATTCTAATACATATGAAATCCTACCAAAGAATCCTTCAAAAAGAATATCTTGCAGAACTTGATGCGATCCTCACGGAAGCCAGGGACAATGGTTTGATTTCTAAAAAGAACTACGAGTACCTACTCCCATCAGCTCCGGTGGCTGTGACCTTTTATTGCCTTCCCAAAATACACAAGAAGTTGAAAAATACTCCAGGGAGACCGATTGTGTCGGGCAGAAACAATTTAACTGAAAGTATTAGCAAATTGGTAGATAAAAATCTCCAACCAATGGTTAGTTGCCTTCCCTCGTATACTAAAGACACAACGAGTATCCTGAAACAAGTTGACGATTTGACAATATCATCCACATCACTACTGGCAAGTATTGATGTGGAACAGCTATATAGAAGTATTCCCCATCACCTTGGGATAGAGGCTTTAACATACTTCCTCTCAAGAGGCAGCTACTCTGAAGCATGGAATAAGTTCATCATCACATTGATGAGATTCATCTTGGATAGAAACATTTCTATTTCAATGACAAATGGTACAGACAGATCAGGGGCACAGCCATGGGCACAGCCTGTGCCCCAGGTTATGCTAACCTTTTCCTTGGTTTCTGGGAATTAACCGCTGTCTTCATAGAGGCAAATACTCCATTTACAGATTGTGTCCTATCCTGGTCAAGGTACATAGATGATATTTTCATCATCTGGGAAGGAACAGCTGACCAGTTTGGAGCATTTATCCAGCACTTAAATGCAAACCATCTAAATCTCAAGTTTACCTACATTACGAACTTAAAGGAACTTGAGTTCTTGGATCTCAAAATTCTCAAAAGCCAGGATGGAGCCATACAAACAACTATCTATCGGAAACCTACAGCAACCAACATGCTGCTTGACTGGCGAAGCCAGCATCCTACCAGTCAAAAAAGGAGCATACCCACTGGGCAATACTTACGCTTAAGGCGAAACTGCAGCAAAGATAGCGATTTCAAGGAGCAAGCGGATATTCTCCGAGCCAAATTCAATACCTTAATAGGGTTCTCAAAAAGGCGTACCAGCGGGCCTGCCAATCTGAGCATTCCGAACTTCTCTACCAGCCAAAAAAGAAATCTGATACTGACATTACGAGATGTATCATGACCTTTGGTTCAAACAGCACACTGATTAACCAAATTCTGGAGAACTATTGGTATCTCCTCTCAGAAGATTCAGACCTAAAGGAACACATCTCTCTAAGGGCAAGCATCACCTATAGAAAAGGCAAATCCCTGGGACAAACGATCTCGTGTAATTCTACATCGACTACCACTAAATCGTGGTTAGGCCCGCCTGTTGGCCTATTTAGATGCCTCAAGTGCAAGGCTTGTCCTTTTATTTCGCCAGAGAAATATTTTGTTCACCCAAACACTAAGAAGACCTACCCTATCAAGCACTTCATCAATTGCCTATCTACATATGTTGTATATGTACTGGTTTGTGTTTGTGGCCTTCTCTATGTGGGCAAAACTGAAAGGAAGCTCAGGAGATGTATTTTGGAACACATCCTTTCAGTGAAGAATCTCTTAGACACCCCAGTGGCCAGACATGTGAGGATCGCTCATAACAATAACAAGGCAGGCCTCACTTTTCATGTCTTGGATATTATCAAACCTACCATCAGGGGAGGTGACTATAAAACCATGCTCTTGCAGAAAGAGTGTAAATGGATTTATCTCCTCCAATCACAGTCTCCCAATGGGCTCAATGAAGGGTTTTCCTTCTCTCCATTTATCTAATCTCCTCTTTTTTCTTTTCTCTCTCTCCTTTTTACTTTCATCACCTTTACCCCCCATCCCCACTTTCCTTCTACATTTTTTCACCCACTTTTTTCCTTCAGGGCAAATTCCCCCCCCCCCCCCCTTCCTCTTCACACTTTTTCTTTCTCTCTGCCCCTCTCAGGGCCTCTCTTTTCTTTTCTCTTTCATCCTTTTATTTTCACTCACCTTTCAAGCATCTTTATTCATATGTACACACATATACATTCATTTATCCCTTTTCTTTTCACTTTGTTGTTTTTTCACTTTATACATGTTCCCCTTTATTGGGGTAACTCTTCCATTTGGTGTATA
This sequence comes from Discoglossus pictus, assembly GCA_027410445.1. Taxonomy (NCBI): domain Eukaryota; kingdom Metazoa; phylum Chordata; class Amphibia; order Anura; family Alytidae; genus Discoglossus; species Discoglossus pictus. The sequence continues at coordinate 31,593 of JAPZIH010001178.1, forward strand.
TCTGTCCCAGCCATACATGTACATTCTCCCCTATTTGCTGGGTTTCCTTTCCCCTCTCCTCCCCCCCCCCCCCTTCCCGTTCCCTCCCCCCCCCCTTCCCATTCCTCTTTTTTCATCTACCCTTTTCATCTCTTTTCTGATCTTCCCGTTCGTTTTATGTTTTTCCATCTTTTCCTTATTTATTAGGCTTTATCACCTACAGTATTATTGAGTTTCATTCATTGCTCTCTCATTTATTTATTATGATTCATTATTCGTTTTTATTCATACATGTGTTACATTGTATTACCCTTTTTCTTCCCCTCTATCTTCCTTGTTTTTCCCTTACCTTTACTAGGCACATAGTCTGCCGCCACATGGTTCCGTTATGTACTCAATGTGTGGGTACACGGAGGCTCTCACGTCAAGACGCTGAGTGCCTGGAGGTATACAGTGATAGTTCATGGCTTGCGCGTCACGCCCCTGATGCTTCCTGTCCCTCCCCTTTTCGGCCTCATAGCGTCATGACGTGGTGAACTTCTGGCGTGAGGGGGGCGTCCCAGGTTATTCCTGGTGACGCCCACCCCACGCGCCACCAATCGGCTGCTCTCTAGGGGAGTTTAAAATTTTACCCGCGAATCCACCATGAATACAGAGTCCACTATTTGCCTTTGAGAAAGCGCATGTGCGCGAAATCGGCAGTCCGGTCAGGCAAGCTGCATTTGCCTATGTCCACATCTCTGATCCTCTGATTTCTTGGATCACCATCAGTGACCACCAGATGATATGATGGGAGGACTCCAATCCAGGAGTGATGAGCAGTGAGTTTTCCCCCCGTTTATAGGGGATAAACTCTCACGCTCTGACCAATCTTTTTAGCTCTTTTCATTTGTTGAGTTAAAATTTCTGTATTGCACATCTTTCATTTG
>JAPZIH010001178.1:42500-47500 GCA_027410445.1 Discoglossus pictus
GAGTTAGAATTAACTGTTTATTTTCCGGCTGCGGCGTGGGTGTGTCTGAGGTGCTCCAAGCACTCTGGACTTTTTACATGGATATTTTACGTATATTAAAAATAAAATATTTTACGGATTTGAGTATAGGGTAATTATGTGCTATTTTTTCTAACACCAAATATCACTTTATAGTCTTCTCAAAGTGCAGGATGGCTTTATTTGAGCTATTTTATGTGCTTAATTGGTGCTAGCGAGACCTGTTTGCTGCAAGTAAGCTGCGGCTCGTTTTTAGCCTTGCAGAGAGGGTTCCCGGAGCAATTGAATTGCAAATAGGAATTTCTTACGGCCGAAACTCTTGCGGCCGTTTTAGATCAAAGGCTTTCCTCCGGCGCGAGCGGCCGCAAGAGATAGCAAGGCGCCGGCCGCAAGGGAATAGAATAGCTGAGTAGCTTGCGGCCGGTCCTTGCGGCCCCGCAACGGCTGCGGCCGCTAATAGAATGAGGCCCTGAGTATTCTACCATTCCTCTTTTTCCTGACAGCTAGGCAACACTCGCTAAACCATTGTGTTACAGAGTGAATGCTGTCCATAGTATTACTGTATAAGCTATCTGCGTAGCTTTCGATTTTTAACACTTTAATGTTTTAAATGTATAGTTTTGTATAATGTTTATATCCCATGATTTTGCATGCCTATAATGAGGATATAATTCCTTAAAGGGGGACAATTTAGTCCTAGATTTATTCAATACACATAGCTTTACACCTTATTATTCATTTTTTCTTTTTGTTTTACACTCAACTATTCACAGTATACACACTTAATACACAATTTTGTTTTTCACAGATACACAGATCATTAATATTTTTATATACTGTTTATTCATCTTACAATAGCTTTTTTTCTGGCTATTCTTAGTACTTTCATACACTTTTCATCCCAACCACATCATCTAACTTTAGCTCCATTCATTTATCTGCACTTTTTTCACACACACTTGTATACCCTTGTAGGATCTACTTCTTATAGGGTTCAAGTAGTTCTAGGGGTACCCACATATGGCCATTATCACCACCACTGCTAGTATTTCTTGTTGTTTAAGAGATATTAGACCATTTTTCTAGATTCTTTTTTGGTCTCCTCCTTTTTTCCCCCTCTCGATGGTATTCTGTATCATAGGGATACATTATACACAAACACGACGTTTTCTTAGTTTTAATCGATTTAATTAAAGTTCTTAGTTCATTTTTTCGTAGCCCACAATCTTGTATTGTAATTACTTACTTTTTCATGAATCCAGTGTTAAGCACTATATGAGCTACTATCTAGGGCTCTATTATAAGCCACCACCAGTGACTTACTATTTATTATTTAATTAGTGGTTTAATCCACAATACTAGTCTTAGGGAATCTGTATCATTCTATTTCATCAGCTCTTTTCATCTATCCTCCTACCAACTTATAAGAGTGGTGTCCATACGATTTCACCCCTATATAATAGAACTAAATCCACCTTCTACTAAGAGGTACCATTTCAAATCGTGCAAAAATGGCTTCAGCAAGATGGAATACTTGGGATATGTCCAACCTCCAAAAAGAAGCCGAAGCACTACTTCAAGGCAATATAAATCTGAGTGAGAATAAGCAGAGCGAAGATCTATTGAGTATGAGTAAGGAAGCGCTAAGGATCTTAAAGCGAGAAACTAGAACGGTATGGGAGATCACGAGTCTTGAGAACTATCTAAAAAATAAAATAATACCAAGAGGTTTAAGAGTACAATTGATACCTGCGACTCACCTCTTGGAAAATGCCTTTATTGAAAAATGGTTGGAGATAACAACAAAATGCTCTCTGGATTTGATAACATTGATCTTAGAAAAGGAGAAACAAAATCTAGAAGACCTTACAAAACAAGCAGAGAAATCCAGACAAGAATTATTAAAACTGCAAACAGAACCGAATTTTGATGAGGTCCTGGAGAAAATTAATGACCAGCTAGAAAAATACCAAAAAGATATATCGTTTAGAAAACAGAAAAAACATCAGAGAGACAAAATGGACTTTGAGAACAAAACAGCATTTAAAATACTGGGTCGGATAAAACCACAAGATAATGTGGAACTTAGTTCATCTGAATGTTCAGAAGCAGAGGGCACTCAGCATGAAGGAATCCAGAAAAGATTCAGAAGAACAGTACAAAAACCGCATATAGACCAGTCCAAGTCTCAAACAAGATACCAACAGTCTAATATGGAGCGTTTTTTAGGCAAGGGGCCAGACCCAAAACCACCCAGGGGCCCAGGGAGACCAAAAGGCCGCAGAAACAACCACTAACTAAACCAGTCCCTTATAAATCAAGAGAAATGACTATAGAAGATAAAAAGTGGAAGAACAAGACAAGTGTAACAGAATCAATAAAAGACGATGAAAAAAGAGTCATCAATTTATCTAGGTTTGTCTTAAATGAAACACATTTGGAAGTATTAAACAAAGGCCTAAACTTTACTCCCACTAGCTATGTCAATAATTTTACAAATATTAAAGATGTGAACCTTTTCGTACGGAAACTAGCACTTAATAAGTTCTACCACGATAAAGATAAGAAAAGGATGGAGAATCTGGGGCTGACTATTACTGATAAAGATGCTCTACAGAATCTGTTAGAACTTATGAATGAAGAACATTCAGAAAATAATGGGATTGAAAAATATCTTAAAGAACAGTGCAAGGAAAAAACGAGATTCACACCTGAATTTAAAAATTACCCCAATCTGGATTTATTTCTCCATCTAGTAAGCAATGAACTCGAAATTATTAATAAAGAGAGAGAAAAGAACAAGAAATCAAGATCAGACAACTTCTCATTTGCACAAAGGAGGGCACTGAGAGAATTGAAAACCGCTAATATAGAAATTAAGCCAGCGGACAAGGGAGGTAACATTGTTTTGATGGACAAAGCAGACTACCAAGACATGTGTCTACGAATTATAAGGAACATGGATACGTATGAAAAACTCCCGAGCAATCCAGGTATAAAATACAGAGAAGAACTGGACGCCATTCTCCATAAAGCAATTGAGAACGGATTACTACTTCAATCTAATTACGAATATCTCCTGCCAAAGGAACCAGTCTCAGCTACTTTTTATGCTCTTCCAAAAATCCACAAGAAAAAGTTTCCGGTACCTGGTAGACCCATAGTCTCTGGTTCACAAAATCTAACTGAGAGAATTAGTGCTTTAGTGGATCAACACTTACGTCCAATGGTGTGTACATTACCGTCATTCATAAAGGATACCACTGATCTATTAAGACAACTGGATGACCTTGGGGTACCATCCACATCAATGCTAGCCAGCATTGATGTGGAACAACTATACAGCAACATCCCACACGATTTGGGCCTAAATGCTGCACGTTTCTTTTTAGAAACACAAGGTAACCGAAACCAGGATTGGAATGAGTTTATTTTAGAGCTACTACAGTTCATCCTCACGAAAAATACCTTCATATTTGATGGATGTTGGTATAGACAGATTAGGGGCACAGCCATGGGAACAGCATGTGCCCCTAACTATGCCAATCTCTTTTTAGGAAAATGGGAAAGAGATGAAGTTTTTTCTGAGAAATTCGAAACCTTCACTAATAAGATTCTCCTCTGGTCCAGATTTATCGATGACATCTTGATAGTATGGACCGGAAAAAAGGAAGAATTTGAAGATTTTGTGAATACACTAAACCAAAATGAATATGGGCTTAAATTGACCTTTGAGATCCATGAAAGCACCATTAATTTCTTAGATTTGAATATTACGAAAGAACAAAATGGGGAAATTAGGACAAGGACATATAGAAAAGAGACATCAACTAATATGCTGCTACACTGGGAAAGCCAGCATCCCAAACCATTGAAGATGGGAATTCCAGTAGGACAATATCTGCGATTACGCCGAAATTGCAGCAATATTGATGACTTTAAAAGTCAGGCTAAAGATCTTAAACAAAGATTCAAGTATAGAGGCTATCCGAACAGGATTTTGAAACGTGCTTACCGCAGAGCACTCATGGACGATAGAGATACTCTCTTATATCACAAAAAAGAGGAATCAAAAGATGATAAAGGCCAGGTTAGATGCATCATGACGTACGGATGTCAGAGTGAAAAGATTTTGGATATACTCAATAAATACTGGTATCTTCTTAAAAATGATGGTGTACTAAAAGAATGCCTACCGGAAAGGGCCTCCGTAACGTATCGTAGAGGGCCAAACATAAAGGATACACTGGTAAGAAGTCTCTTTGTGAAAGAAAAATCCAAAACCAGTTGGCTAAGTGGAAAAACTACACAGGGCCTTTACAAGTGTAGTAGATGTAAGGCCTGCAAATATATTCAACCTGCCAAAGCCTTTGAACATCCCAAGACGGGAAAAAAGTATCCATTAAATAGTTTCTTCAATTGTCTCTCAACATACGTAATATATGTGCTAACATGCAAATGTGGTATGATATACGTTGGAAAAACGGAGAGACAGATACGCCGACGGATACTGGAACATGTATATTCCATTACACGAGAGATGGACACTCCAGTGTCGAGACACATACGTCACTGTCAAGGACGAAACCTGGATGGCTTCAAGTTCCATATAGTTGATCAAGTGCCACTTAAGTTGAGAGGAGGTGATCGAAAGATACAACTGCTTCGGCTTGAGAGTAGATGGATTTATGACTTGGGGGCCCAGGCACCAAATGGCATAAATGAAGGATTTTCTTTCTTGCCATTTATCTAGCTACTTGAAGCTAATATACAAGCATAATAATTCCATCAGCCTTATCATAGAGGTATGAGATAATGAGGATGTACACTAATGAAGGTATTTCTTTTTAAATAATTCTTCATCTAAAACGTTTTCTTTTTTAGTTTATTTAGATCATAGAAAATGAATAAATAAACACTGGTACCAAATCTATGTCTAAAACTACCCCAATAATAATAGGTAATAACCTTAGATCACTGTT
>JAPZIH010001178.1:52500-54384 GCA_027410445.1 Discoglossus pictus
AAAGAACACCAACAAAGAAGAAGAGGTAAGATACAACAAGACATTACATGCTCAAAAGGCCATGCTTTGCTACATGAAAAATTATAAATATACAAATAACTATTTCACTTTCTTTTTCAAAAAGACACTACAAGAAGACCGGCGCATTAAGATTGGCAGGAGGGGACCGTCTGTCATTCAAAACTTCAAGCAAGGTAAAGTATTAAGTATAAACAAGAAAGAACCATGAGCCTCATTCAATTGCGACTTCCTCAATTGAATAGGGCTCTATATAAGCACATAACATATTTTTTATACATAACTTTTTAGTTACTGAACTTCTAAACACAATCAAGGGTTTCAATAACTAAAAACTTTGCTCAATAAATATGTTATGTGATTATATAGAGCCCTCTTCAATTGGCAAAATTGCAATTCAATGAGGACCTATATATCTTTAATGGCCAAGGGCCTCACTCAAATGTGATTTGCCCATTTCAATAGGGCTCTATATAAGCACAGAGCATATTTTTTAAAGGAACTTTTTCTTTTGTGAACACGTTGCTTTTGGATACAAGTTCACTAAATACAAAATTACGTAAAAAAATATGCTCTGTGCTGATATTGAGCTCTATTCCATTGGCCAAAACACAATTGAATGAGGAGCTCACAATATAACAAATGCAGTAACCAAAGGCCCTCATTCAATTGCTATTTTGGGCAATTCAATATGGCTATAAATAAGCACTTTTAGGCCCTTATTCTATTTTAACAAATATATGTGATGATGTGCTTATTTACAACCCTATTCAATTTTCAACATTGCAATTCAATGACGGCCTTAGAGTACTATTACATTGTAAAAAATGCAATTGAATGAGGGGCAAACTATGCAACATATGGTACACACAAAGGCCCTCATTCAATTGCAATTTGCCCAATTGAATAGGGCTCTAAATAACAACATAACTATTTTTTTAAAATAAGTTTTTAGTTACTAAAAATATATCCAAAATAAAGTTTTTCAATGACTAAAAACTTATTTAAAAAAATATGCTATGTGCTTATTTAGCGCACGATTCAATTAGCCAAATCGCAATTGAATGAGACACAAACTGCTACACACAAAACTGAATTTCTTATTCAATGTTTAACAACCTATAAGCCTTACAAAGAAGAAAAAATAAGAATAACAAAAGTGTTGCGCACCTAATAGCATTGTACAAAAAATCACACAAACTCATAGGAAACTAAATTAACATTCTTCTTTAATGTTTAACAACCTATAACCAGTACAATCAAGAATAAATAACTTTTGCACAAGTGGTGCGCACCAAACAGGATTGTCAAAAACTAACACAAACACATAGCAAACTACATTAATTATATTATTTCATGGTTCACTAACTATAAGCATCACAATAAAGGTTAAATAAGTATACCACAAGTGGTGTGCACAAAACAGGATTGTACAAAAAATAACATAAACACATAGCAAAATAAATTTATATTCTTATTTAATATATCACAACCCACAAGCCTTACTAAGAACCTTCAAGAACAATAACAAAAGTTGTGGGATTGTAAAGAAAGTAAAAAAAAAAAAAGATAGAAAAAAATAACCATAACTGATACAATACAGTCAAATTAGTACATTTTTCAATTATTTAAAAGACATTTCACTCAAACAACATTTTCTATTTTATATTACAACAGATACTGCGTGAAGACAATCGGACGAGGACTTTTTCCACAGGACCGGACCATCGGACGAGGACTCGGACCAGACCAGCAGACGAGGAATTTCAACACAGGACCAGACCAGCAGACGAGGAATTTCAACACAGGACCAGACCATCGGACGAGGACTTTCACCAACGGACCACAACATCGGACGAGGGATAT
>JAPZIH010001179.1:0-17500 GCA_027410445.1 Discoglossus pictus
AGGAGCTGCATGCCCAGAACGGGGTCACACACCCACATGCGTCAGAGGGGGGCGAGGAGGGACGATATGTATATAAATCAGGAGTCGCACGCCCAGAACGGGGTCACACACCCACATGCAACAGAGGGGGGCGAGGAGGGACGATATGTATATAAATCAGGAGTTGCACGCCCAAAACGGGGTCACACACCCACATGTGTCAGAGGGGGCTCCCCCAGGGGGGCTGCTCTTATCAGGGACATCCAAATGGCAGCAATTAAATCAGCAAGTTTGTTCTGTTATTTTCTTAAGAGGGTGTGTCCTTGTAAGGTAATTGGCATTCCATTAGATAGCACTGGCACTTGAAGATGCCACATTCCCATAACCAGGTACCAATAATTTATTAGAGACTGTACTCTTCTTCTTTTGCAGATATACAAGTGTAGTTCTTCATTACAGTACATATTAGGTATATGATCACATCACAAAGCAGGACTGGAGGATAATACTCCGAGCTGCCATTTATTATATGTTTGTACTCATTAGCCGTGGCTTGCACTGACATGTTTTACGACACTGGAGGCATCCATGTTACGCTGATATGATACGCTGATATGGTACTCTGGTATGATACTCTGGTATGATACGCTGATATGATACGCTGGTATGATACGCTGATATGATACTCTGGTATGATAGTCTGGTATGATACTCTGATATGATACTCTGGTATGATACTCTGGTATGATACGCTGATATGATACGCTGGTATGATACGCTGATATGATACTCTGGTATGATAGTCTGGTATGATACTCTGATATGATACTCTGGTATGATACTCTGGTATGATACTCTGATATGATACGCTGATATGATACTCTGGTATGATAGTCTGGTATGATAGTCTGGTATGATACTTTGGTATGATAGTCTGATATGATAGTCTGGTATGATAGTGGTATGATACTCTGATATGATACGCTGATATGATAGTCTGATATGATACTCTGGTATGATAGTCTGGTATGATACTCTGGTATGGTACGCTGGTATGATACTCTGGTATGATAGTCTGGTATGATACGCTGATATGATAGTCTGGGATGATACTCTGGTATGATACTCTGGTATGATACTCTGGCATGATACTCTGGTATGATACTCTGGTATGATACTCTGGTATGATACGCTGAAATCATACTCTGGTATGATACTCTGGCATGATACTCTGGTATGATACGCTGATATGATAGTCTGGTATGATACTCTCGTATGATAGTCTGGTATGATAGTCTGATATGATTCTCTGGTATGATACGCTGATATGATACGCTGGTATGATACTCTGGTATGATACGCTGATATGATACTATGGCATGATACTCTGGTATGATACGCTGATATGATAGTCTGGTATGATACTCTGGTATGATACGCTGATATGATACTCTGGTATGATACTCTGGCATGATACGCTGGTATGATACGCTGGTATGATAATCTGGTATGATACTCTGGCATGATACGCTGATATGATACTCTGGCATGATACTCTGATATGATACTCTGGTATGATAGTCTGGTATTATAGTCTGGTATGATAGTCTGATATGATAGTCTGGTATGATAGTCTGGTATGATACTCTGGGATGATAGTGGTATGATACTCTGATATGATACTCTGGTATGATACGCTGGTATGATACTCTGGTATGATAGTCTGATATGATAGTCTGGTATGATAGTCTGGTATTATAGTCTGATATGATAGTCTGATATGATAGTCTGGTATGATAGTCTGGTATGATACTCTGGGATGATAGTGGTATGATACTCTGATATGATACTCTGGTATGATACGCTGGTATGATACTCTGGTATGATAGTCTGATATGATAGTCTGGTATGATAGTGGTATGATACTCTGATATGATACGCTGGTATGATACTCTGGTATGATACTCTGGTATGATACTCTGGTATGATACGCTGGTATGATACTCTGGTATGATACGCTGGTATGATACGCTGGTATAATACTCTGGTATGATACTCTGATATGATAGTCTGGTATGATACTCTGGTATGATACGCTGATATGATAGTCTGGTATGATACTCTGGTATGATACGCTGATATGATACTCTGGTATGATACGCTGATATGATACTCTGGTATGATACTCTGGCATGATACTCTGGTATGATACGCTGATATGATAGTCTGGTATGATACTCTGGTATGATACGCTGATATGATACTCTGGTATGATACTCTGGCATGATACTCTGGCATGATACACTGATATGATAGTCTGGTATGATACTCTGGTATGATACGCTGATATGATACTCTGGTATGATACTCTGGTATGATACGCTGATATGATACTCTGGTATGATACTCTGGCATGATACTCTGGTATGATACGCTGATATGATAGTCTGGTATGATACTCTGGTATGATACGCTGATATGATACTCTGGTATGATACTCTGGCATGATACTCTGGTATGATACGCTGGTATGATACGCTGGTATGATACTCTGGTATGATACTCTGGCATGATACGCTGATATGATACTCTGGAATGATACTCTGATATGATACTCTGGTATGATAGTCTGGTATTATAGTCTGGTATGATAGTCTGATATGATAGTCTGGTATGATAGTCTGATATGATAGTCTTGTATGATTGTCTGGTATGATACTCTGGGATGATAGTGGTATGATACTCTGATATGATACTCTGGTATGATACGCTGGTATGATAAGCTGGTATGATACTCTGGTATGATACTCTGGTATTATAGTCTGGAATGATACGCTGATATGATACACTGATATGATACTCTGATATGATACTCTGATATCATACGCTGATATGATACTCTGGCAATGATACTCTGGCATGATACTCTGGCATGATAATCTGATATGATACTCTGGCATGATACTTTGGTATGATACTCTGGTATGATAGTGGTATGATACTCTGGTATGATACTCTGATATGATAGTCTGGTATGATACTCTGGTATGATACGCTGGTATGGTACTCTGGTATGATACGCTGGTATGATAGTCTGGTATGATACTCTGGTATGATACGCTGATATGATATTCTAATATGATACTCTGGTATGATACTCTGGTATGATACGCTGGTATGGTACTCTGGTATGATACGCTGGTATGATAGTCTGGTATGATACTCTGGTATGATACGCTGATATGATACTATGGTATGATAGTCTGGTATGATACTCTGGTATGGTAGTGGTATGATACTCTGATATGATACTCTGGTATGATACGCTGGTATGATAGTCTGGTATGATACTCTGGTATGATACTGGTATGATACTCTGGTATGATACTCTGGTATGATAGTCTGATATGATAGTCTGGTATGATACTCTGGTATGATACTGGTATGATACTCTGGTATGATACTCTGGTATGATACTCTGATATGATACTCTGGTATGATACTCTGGTATGATACGCTGATATGATAGTCTGGTATGATACGCTGGTATGATACGCTGATATGATACTCTGATATGATACTCTGATATGATACGCTGATATGAAACTCTGGCATGATACTCTGGCATGATACGCTGATATGATACTCTGATATGATAGTCTGGTATGATACGCTGATATGATACTCTGGTATGATAGTCTGGTATGATACGCTGATATGATACTCTGGTATGATACTCTGGTATGATAGTCTGGTATGATACTCTGGTATGATACGCTGGTATGATACTCTAGTATGATACTCTGGTATGATAGTCTGCTATGATACTCTGGTATGATAGTCTGATATGATAGTCTGGTATGATACTCTAGTATGATACGCTGGTATGATACTCTGGTATGATACGCTGGTATAATACTCTGGTATGATACGCTGGTATGATACGCTGGTATGATATGCTGATATGATACTCTGGCATGATACGCTGATATGATACGCTCATATGATAGTCTGGTATGATACTCTGGTATGATACTCTGGTATGATACTCTGGTATGATAGTCTGGTATGATACGCTGGTATGATACGCTGGTATGATACTCTGGTATGATAGTCTGGTATGATACTCTGGTATAATACTCTGGTATGATAGTCTGGTATGATACGCTGGTATGATACTCTAGTATGATAGTCTGGTATGATACTCTGGTATGATACGCTGATATGATACTCTGGTATGATACGCTGGTATGATACGCTGGTATGATACGCTGATATGATATGCTGATATGATAGTCTGGTATGATACTCTGGCATGATACGCTGATATGATACTCTGGCATGATACGCTGATATGATACACTCATATGATAGTCTGGTATGATACTCTGGTATGATACTCCGGTATGATAGTCTGGTATGATAGTCTGATATGATAGTCTGGTAGGATAGTCTGGTATGATTCTCTGGGATGATACTCTGATATGATACGCTGGTAAGATAAGCTGGTATGATACTCTGGTATGATACGCTGATATGATACTCTGGTATGATACGCTGATATGATACTCTGGCAATGATACTCTGGCATGATACTCTGGCTGATACGCTGATATGATTCTCTGGTATGATACTCTGGCATGATACTCTGGTATGATACTCTGGTATGATACGCTGGTATGATACTCTGGTATGATACTCTGGTATGATACGCTGGTATGGTACTCTGGTATGATACGCTGGTATGATAGTCTGGTATGATACTCTGGTATGATATGCTGATATGATACTCTGGTATGATAGTCTGGTATGATAGTCTGGTATGATACTCTGGTATGATAGTGGTATGATACTCGGATATGATACTCTGGTATGATAGTGGTATGATACTCGGATATGATACTCTGGTATGATACGCTGGTATGATGGTCTGGTATGATAGTCTGGTATGATAGTCTGATATGATAGTCTGGTATGATACGCTGGTATGATACGCTGGTATGATACGCTGGTATGATACTCTGGTATGATACGCTGATATGATACGCTGGTATGATACGCTGGTATGATAGTCTGGTTTGATACTCTGGCATGATAGTCTGATATGATACTCTGGCATGATACGCTGATATGATACTCTGGTATGATACTCTGGCATGATACTCTGGCAATGATACTCTGGCATGATACTCTGGCATGATACTCTGGCAATGATACTCTGATATGATACTCTGGTATGATACTCTGGCAATGATACTCTGGCATGATACTCTGGCATGATACGCTGATATGATACTCTGGTATGATACTCTGGCATGATACTCTGGTATGATACTCTGGCAATGATACTCTGGCATGATACTCTGGCATGATACTCTGGCATGATACTCTGGCATGATACGCTGGTATGATACTCTGGTATGATACTCTGGCATGATACTCTGGTATGATACTCTGGCAATGATACTCTGGCATGATACTCTGGCATGATACGCTGGTATGATACTCTGGTATGATACTCTGGCATGATACTCTGGTATGATGCTCTGGTATGATATTTTGGCATGATACTCTGGTACAGCTCTGTACTGAATCTAGTAACAATCACAACGGTGAAGAAACGCAGTCCCTGACATGTAGAGGGGTTTGGGGATATTGGAGATAAAAGCTGGGAAATATCGGGGCAGTGTCAGGAGGGGGCAGAGAAAGCAAAGCCCCCCCCCCCCAGCAAACACAGAGAGAGAACAGAGACCCTCCCCCCCCCCACAGCAAAAACAGAGAGAGAGCAGAGATCCCCCCAGCAAATACAGAGAGAGAGCAGAACCCCCCAGCAAATACAGAGAGAGAACAGAGACCCCCCGCCAGCAAACACAGAGAGAGAGCAGAGACCCCCCCAGCAAACACAGAGAGAGAGGAGAGACCCCCCCCAGCAAACACTGAAAGAGAGGAGAGACCCCCCCCCAGCAAACACAGAGAGAGCAGAGGACCCCCCAGCAAACACAGAGAGAAAGCAGAGGACCCCCCCCCCCCAGCAAACACAGAGAGATAGGAGAGACCCCCACTCAGCAAACACAGGGAGATAGGAGAGACCCCCCCAGAAAACACAGAGAGATAGGAGAGTCCCCCCGCATCAAATACAGAGAGAGAGAAAGCAGAGACCCCCCCAACAAACACAGAGAGAGAGCAGAGACCCCCCAAGCAAACACAGAGAGAGAGCAGAGACCCCCCCAGCAAACACAGAGAGAGAGCAGAGACCCTCCCCCCCAGCAAACACAGAGAGAGAGCAGAGACCCCCCCCAGCAAATACAGAGAGAGAGGAGAGACCCCCCCAGCAAACACAGAGAGAGAGGAGAGACCCCCCCAGCAAACTCAGAGAGAGAGCAGAGACCCCCCCAGCAAACACAGATAGAGAACAGAGACCCCCCCAGCAAATACAGAGAGAGAGAGCAGAGACCCCCCAGCAAATACAGAGAGCGAGCAGAACAGCCCCATATGAGCAAACACAGGGAGAGCAGAGACCCCCCCCCAGCAAACACAGAGAGAGAGCAGAAGCCCCCCCCACAGCAAACACAGAGAGAGAGCAGAGACCCCCCAGCAAATACAGAGAGAGCAGAGACCCCCCCCCCCAGCAAACACAGAGCTAGAGCAGAGACCCCCCCTCAGCAAACACAGGAGAGAGGAGAGACCCCCCCCAGAAAACACAGAGAGATAGGAGAGTCCCCCCCCGCATCAAATACAGAGAGAGAAGCAGAGACCCCCCAACAAACACACAGAGAGAGCAGAGACCCCCCCAAGCAAACACAGAGAGAGCAACAGAGCCCCCCCCCCAGCAAACACAGAGAGAGAGCAGAGACCCTCCCCCCCAGCAAACACAGAGAGAGAGAGCAGAGACCCCCCCCAGCAAATACAGAGAGAGAGGAGAGACCACCCCCAGCAAACACAGAGAGAGAGCAGATACCCCCCCAGCAAATACAGAGAACAGAGACCCCCCCCCCCCAGCAAACACAGGAGAGAGCAGAGACCCCCCCTCCAGCAAATAAAGAGAGAGAGCAGAGACCCCCCCAAGCAAACACAGAGAGAGAGCAGAGACACCCCCCAGCAATTAAAGAGAGAGAGCAGAGACCCCCCCCCAGCAAACACAAAGAGAGAGCAGAGACACCCCCCAGCAAATACAGAGCGAGAGCAGAGACCCCCCAGCAAACACAGAGAGAGAGGAGAGACCCCCCCAGCAAATACAGAGCGAGAGCAGAGACCCCCCAGCAAACACAGAGAGAGAGGAGAGACCCCCCCAGCAAATACAGAGAGAGAGCAGAGACCCCCCCCCCAGCAAACACAGTGAGAGAGCAGAGACCCCCCCCATCAATCACAGATAGAGAACAGAGCCCCCCCCCCAGCAAATACAGATAGAGAACAGAGACCCACCCCCAGCAAATACAGATAGAGAATAGAGACCCACCCCCCAGCAAACACAGAGAGAGAACAGAGACCCCCCAGCAAACACAGAGAGAGAGGAGAGACCCCCCCAGCAAACACAGAGAGAGAGCAGAGACCCACCCCCCAGCAAATACAGAGAGAGAGCAGAGATCCCGCCAGCAAACACAGAGAGAGAGCAGAGACCCCCCAGCAAACACAGAGAGAGAGCAGAGACCCCCCCCCCCGCAGCAAACACAGAGAGAGAGCAGAGACTCCTCCCAGCAAACACAGAGAGAGAGCAGACCCCCCCCCCAGCAAACACAGAGAAAGAGCAGACCCCCCCCCCCAGCAAACACAGAGAGAGAGGAGAGACCCCCCCCAGCAACTACAGAGAGAGAGCAGAGACCCCCCCCCAGAAAACATAGAGAGAGAGCAGAGACCCCCCCCCAGCAAATACAGAGAGAGAGAGCAGAGACCCCCCCCCCCAGCAACTACAGAGAGAGAGCAGAGACCCCCCCCCCCAGAAAACACAGAGAGAGAGCAGACACCCCCCCCCCAGCAAACACAGAGATAGAGCAGACACCACTGGGTATCACATGGGATTTACTGGGAGATTTGTGAGGGGACTTTCTGTAGGATCTTTGGCAGAGAGACAGCCCTGGCCGAGATTACCGAGACAGCCCCTGGTTTGACAAATGAGGTGTCGGGGCCACTGGGCGTGATGTGATAATATTAATGACTTTAGAGTTGCAGTTTATATCCAAAAGGGGGTCTAATATAGACTAGGGAGTGACCCCCTGCCAGGCTCGCCAACTTAAAGGAAACCTTTTCTGTTTGTAGTAGATGGCATCATTATGTTATATGTTGTGATAGAAACACAGAATCGCTAAAGTCTTATCTTTACTTCTAGATAACAACAGAAGCCGAAGAGCCCGCGGCTAGTGTCCACTATCATGGAGTCACAAAGGATTCCAGCCACAAGTACAATCAGATGACTAGCCCTCAGCCCTTGGCCAGCAGCACTCAGCTGCCAACCCTTGGCCACCAGCCCTCAGCCGCCAGCCCAGGTCTCCAGCCCTCAGCCACCAGCCCTCTCAGCAAGCAGTCCATGGCCAGCAGCCCTCAGCCACCAGCCTTTGGCCACCAGCCCTCAGCAAGCAGCTCTCAGCCACCAGCCCTTAGCAAGCAGTCATCAGCCACTAGCCCTCTTGGCCACCAGCCCTTTCAGCAACCAGCCCTGTCAGCCACCAGTTCTGTCAGCCACCAGCTCTTGGCCAGCAGTCCCGGCCATCAGCCTGCACAACTGTCAAGGGTTGCATACACAGAGATTTCAGACTGTGCCCGACCCAGGCATCTACATGTGCCCCTGAGCATGACAATATATATAACAATAAGAGGTAGTAATGTTACTCCATGGGGCACAGTCTGACCTCACTTAGACACCAGGTCCTGTTCTCCACTTTGGTTCCAAGACCCTCAGGGAGTAGGAGAGCGCTCCATGGTGGGCTGATAATGAGACAGTGCCCGGCTAATGTCACTGACCCTACCGCCACTTGTCCATTCTATGGCAAAAGAATATTTATCTGTGTTGTGCCAGACTGTGGCCCCTTTTGTTGCTCTGAGGGGCCCCTCCTCAGTCCTGGCTGCATTTCTCCCACCACATTTTTCTATTTAGCCACCCAGTGTCCTGAAGCAATGCGGCCATGAACCTCCTCATTAACCTGCTCCTGGCATTAGCCAAGCTGGCTATTTATTCAGGGAGCAGTGTCCGGCAGTGCCAGTGGGAGGCCATGTTCTGGGCCCTGGTGCAGAAGAAACAAATGTAAGAAGGGTAAATAAAATGTTGCCGGGTCTTAATAGGATCACAAATGAAGGTACAAGCCAATCGGGAAAGGGATGCTGTGAACAGGTTGCTAATTACTTGCACCACTGGTGGGTTTGCCCCAAAACCCAACACTTCTGGATCATAGTACAGGTACAGAGGGGACTTGCTGCGGCACCAGTTGGGGTTGTGGCGCTGGCACAATTTTCACATTCTCATTGGTCTGGTGACTCCTTTCCAGGCCGGGACTCCTCGGGGAGGGACTTCTGGACGGCCTCTTCATCTTTGGGATGAAGTGGCTTTGCCTGGACCACCACTGGTTGGGCAAAGCGTTGGGATGGAAGTGTTCTACCTGTAAATGACATACACTAAGTTAATGAGTCGGACATAAGAAGAGGCCGGGCCGTTTCACTTTGAGGTCATCTGACCATAAAAGTTAAAAAATATAAGACAATCATTGTTGTTGTATAGTTGTTCAGTCGGGTCCAACATTCCATGACCCTATGAACCACAGCACGCCAGGCACACCTATTGTTATATGTCTGGTCATGCTTATCAATAAGGTGTCTTTAGCCAAGATACGGAAGTGGGTTGCCAGTTCCTTCCCCAGTGGACCATGATTTGTCTGACCTCACTCCTATGACCTACTCACCTTGGGTGACCCTTTGTGGTATAGCTCACAGCTTCATTGAGGTGCACAAGCCCCTTCACCACGACAAGGTAAAGATCAAGCAGGTGAAGAGCCAAATATTACATTTCACCGGACCTACGAGCCATGACATGATTTGGGCTAATGTGCAAGAGTGTAGTAGGTATGTGGCCACATTCCAGAAGAAGTGGTAGGGTCAAACACAGATAAGCATAAGGACATCTTGAGACTTAATCAAGCCAACCCTTTAGGTAGATACAATGAGCAGACTATATGGGCTGTCATGTCTATGTTTATATCATCTTCAACCTCTCTTCACTCTCACTGGGAAGACCCCCCAGACCCCCACACAGCTCCCCAGCAGGGACAGGGTTAATCTCCACCAGGCCCAGCCCAGGAATGCTGCCTGGGAGATGGATCTATTTGTCCTGTGAGGGATTCTAGCCATAAATGTGAGACAGATGGCGGCTCGGGGTGGGAATGCATTGGGTTAACCCACCACTGGCTGGAAGTCACACACTGGCCAACACAAGGTGGCCACTAGCCACCAACAAGTCGGCCATCAGCAGGTAGAGTAAGGGGCCCAAAGTGTCTCTTCTAAACCAGGAGATGCCGCGCTCTCATTACACGGGACATCACATCATATCAGCCGCCAATAGTATCGGATTTATTTAGAAAGCACAAAAACACATTAAAAGAGAATTAAAGCTACGTGTACATGGCCTCACAGTGTCATCGGCCAGCGAGTATCGTTAGTGAGTCACACTCATTAAGAAACAATCTCTCCAGCAGATGCCATCACGATGCCCGACACCGTGACCTCTCCCATACTCAGCATCTTGTCTACAAGGGTTAAATGATGATGGCATGCCCGTTAATTTGCAGCTGTGCCATCCTTGTAAAAAGTAATTAGCCGCTCCCTGAGCCCCGGGCACCCAACACGCTAAGGTCATGTAACAGTGAGGAGTCTCCAGGCAGTCTATGGGCCAAGCCAGTAACTCCAACAGAAGCTCGTAACAGCTGCGGGCTCGAAATTTGACCGAGTTCCGATGCTATTAAATTAGAAAGGCTGCGAGCTACGGGCTAGAGACGCAAAATCGTAAGCCATGTGTCGGCTGGCGTAATCAGTTACAGTATATGTCGTAACAAATTGATTGCCGGGATCGATATAACACAAGCGAAGTTCAACGTTGCTCAACACGTAGGCTTTTCTCAGCCTTGCTGCGTCTAATCCCACAAGTCACCTGCGGCCTGAGTTACGGGCTAATTTAATAGCAAAAAGCCCTGAGATCTAGGTTACGGGCTGCGTTTTAACACATAGCCCGGATTTAATGTGGCTGTATATTTGTAGCACTCTCACAGCAGCAGGCTGTCTATCAGTCACTCTCTCTTACTAGAAACGGGTGTCTTATACGGTCTAACCTGACAGCAAGGAGTCCTCCAGTCAGTCTCTCACTAGCAGTCTGAAGCAGCAATGAGTCTCTGAGACAGTCACTGCCAGTGTTGTGTCCATCAAGCAGTCTCTTAGGAACAGTCACTAGGTCAATCTAAACAGTCTCTTTCCGGAGCTATGAGTGTCTCAATCAGTCTCGGGCAGTCTCTCTCAGTAGCAGCGACTTTCTCTGCATTCTCTCAGTCAGTCTCTCTCTGTTGTAGTGAGTCTCTGAGCAGTCTCTCAGCAGTCTCGGGCAGTCTCTCAGCAGTCTCTGGAGGTCTCACTCAGTTGCAGTGAGTCTTTCAGCAGTCTCAGGCAGTCTCTCTCAGTTGCAGCGAGTCTCTCAGCCAGTCTCGGGCAGTCTCTTGGGCTGTCTCTCAGCAGTCTCTCAGCCAGTCTCGGGCAGTCTCTCAGCAGTCTCTGGATGTCTCTCTCAGTTGCAGTGAGTCTCTCAGCAGTCTCGGGCAGTCTCTCTCAGTTGCAGTGAGTCTCTGAGCAGTCTCTCAGTCAGTCTCTGGAGGTCTCTCTCAGTTGCAGCGAGTCTCTCAGCCAGTCTCGGGCAGTCTCTCAGTTAGTCTCGGGCTGTCTCTCAGCAGTCTCTCAGTCGGTCTCTCAGCCAGTCTCGGGCAGTCTCTCAGCAGTCTCTCAGCCAGTCTCGGGCAGTCTCTCAGTCGGTCTCTCAGTCAGTCTCTGAGCAGTCTCTGAGCAGTATCTGGAGGTCTCTCTTAGTAGCAGCGAGTCTCTCAGACAGTCTCAGCCAGTCTCTCAGTCAGTCTCGGGCTGTCTCTCAGCAGTCTCTCAGCCAGTCTCTCAGCAGTCTCTCAGCCAGTCTCGGGCAGTCTCTCAGCAGTCTCTCAGCCAGTCTCGGGCTGTCTCTCAGCAGTCTCTCCTCACAGCCTTCAGTGCATGACTTCGGACCCCGTGAAGCTTAGTGAGTCTGGGACACTCCGTCTGACTCCATATATATATAATGGGCCAGAGACTGGTCAGTGGCTATTAACCCCTTCTCAGCCATGTCAGTGTGGCCCAGCTGACCTTGCTTTAACCTCTTCCTGTACAGTTTGTGACACTGCACCTGTCTTCCCATGGCCTGGCTGACCTGTCAGGGCAAGGTCATGACCCCCCATGTGTCCCAGTGAGAACTCTCACCTTCACACCCCCCTGCAGCTGCTCCCAGATCTGGCATCAAAGGGGTTAAATCTATGTAATTGTAAGTGTGTTATATTTGTGTGTCTAATGTATATCTTAGGGTCACAAAGTCGGACACAACTGAATGACTAAACAATGTGCATTTATGTGTATATTATTATTATGCTTATATATATATATATATTGTGTGTATCTTAGAGTCACAAAGAGCCGGACACAACTAAACTACTAAACAACAATGTGTATCTATGTGTATATTATTTTTACCCTTTTATATATATATATATATATATATATATATATATATATATATATATATATTGTGTATATCTTAGGGTCACAAAGAGTCGGACACAACTGAACGACTAAACAGCAATATGTATATTATTATCACCTATATATATATATATATTGTGTACATGCATCGTGTATATCTCATTTCCTGGTTTGTTTACAAAAACTGGAAAACAAAACTGAAACTATATATGCATAAAGTATTCACTCCCTTGGCATTTTTCGTGTTTTGTTGCCTCACAACCTGGAAGTAACGCGGATTGTCTGAGGATTTGCATCAGTTACAGAGCATGCCCACAACAACAAATAAGACACAATTACAGAAAAAGTCACTGTGCATAACTATTCACCCCCCTAAAGTCAATATCCCCAAGTGTTGCTTTAGCAGTGTGTTTGGGGTCATTGTCCTGCTGGAAGGTGACCCTCCGTCCTAGCCTCAAATCACACACAGAGTGGTACAGGTTTTGCTCAAGAATATCCCTGTATTTAGCACCATCCATCTTTCCCCCAACTCTGACCAGTTTCCCAGACATCCCCACAGCATGATGCTGCCACCACCATGTGTCACTGTGGGGATGGTGCTCTTTGGGTGATGTGATGTGTTTGTGCCAAAAAGTTCAATGTTAGTCTCATCAGACCAGAGCACCTTCCTCCATACATTTTGGGAGTCTCCCACATGCCTTTTTGCAAACTCAAAACGCGCCATTTTGTTTTTTGCTGAAAGTAATGGCTTCCTTCTGGCCACTCTGCCATAAAGCCCAACTCTATGGAGCGTACGGCTTATTGTCGTCCTATGTACAGATACTCCAGTCTCTGCTGTGGATCTCTGCAGCTCCTCCAGGGTTACCTTAGGTCTCTGTGCTGCCTCTCTGATTAATGCCCTCCTTGCCCGGTCCGTGAGTTTTGGTGGGCGGCCGTCTCTTGGCAGGTTAGCTGTTGTGCCATGTTCTTTCCATTTGGTTATGATAGATTTGATGGTGCTCCTGGGGATCATCAAAGATTTGGATATTTTTTTATAACCTAACCCTGACTTGTACTTCTCAACAACATTGTCCCTTACCTGTTTGGAGAGTTCCTTGGTCTTCATGGCAGTGTTTGGTTAGTGGTTACCTCTTGCTTAGGTGTTGCAGCCTCTGGGGTGTGTATATGTAATGACAGATCATGTGACACTTAGATTGCACACAGGTGGAAATCATGTCACTAATTATGTGACTCCTGAAGGTAATTGGTTGCACCGGAGCTTTTTATAGGCTTCATAACAAAGGGGGTAGATACATACGCACATGCCAATTTTCTGTTTTCTATTTCTAAAAAATAGTTTTATGCATATATTTTTCTCATTTCACTTCCCCAACTTAGACTATTGTGTTCTGATCCGTCATATAAGATTCAGATTAACAAAACATTGAGCTTAAGGCTGTAATGTAACAAATAGGTAAAAGGTCAAGGGGGGTGAATACTTTTGCAAGGCACTGTATATGTTAGTGTAAGGATGTCCTATAAGTCTATGAAACATACTCATGTATTAAGGGAAATAAGCAAAGATATCACTACTATATGTAAAGGTTGGAGAAGGCGAAACACGCGTACGTTGGGGGGGGGGGGGCTGGATAATACATTGGAAGCTCTGGCCATTTGATAATAGAACTAAATAGAAGAGTAAGCCCCAGCAGGATAACCCTCATGCACTGGATATAGATAGACTAGAAGTCCAAGATGGATTCCTCTATGACACAGGCAGAACATGTAATATGTCCTCTAAAAATGTTGTTATGCTCATGGCTTTTCTAGAAACAGATGTTCATGTATGTTACATAGACAACATGTAAAGATTTCTCCAAAACACAGTGTTCTTCTAAGGAATTCAAACACGTGAATAAGACAAATCTGATGAACTCAGAGAGACCACCCTGACCAAGGACCCCACCCTGTGACACGTTCTGTGGTGGGTGAGACTGAAGCCTGACCCACAATAACATTTATCTAAAGACAAATTTCCAAATAATCATAAAAATTACGCAATGTCACAAAAAGATTTCAACATCGCACAGGTTTTCATAATGATTCACCCAAAGAGAGGGAGGGAGAGACGGAGGGAGAGGGGGAGAGAAAAAGGGAGAGAGAGAGGGGGGGGGAGAGGAGGGGGAGAGGGGGGAGAGAGGGAGAGGGAAATAGAATGAGATGGAGAGAGAGGGAGGGGGAGAGGGGGGAGAGGGAGGAGAGAGGGAGGGGGAGAGGGAAATAGAATGAGAGGGAGAGAGAGAGGGGGAGAGAGAGGGGGAGAGAGAGGGGGGAGGAGAGGGGGGAGAAATAGAATGAGATGGAGAGGGAGGAGAGAGGGAGGGGGAGAGGGAAAGGGAGAGAGGAGAGGGGAGAGGAGAGAGGGAGGGGGAGAGAGGGGGAGGGAGAGAGGAGAGAGAGGGGAGGAGAGAGAGGGGAGGGAGAGAGGAAGAGAAGGGGGAGGGAGAGGATAGAGCAAGAGAGAGGGGAGGGAGAGAGAGCGAGGTGAGTTAGAGAGAGGAGAGAGAGAGGGGGAGAGAGAGGAAGGGAAAAGGAGGAGAGAGAGGGAGGGAAAAGGAGGAGAGAGAGAGAGGGAAAAGGAGGGGAGAGAGAGAGAGAGGGGGAGAGAGGGGAGAGAGAGAGGAAGAAAGGTTGAGAGAGGGAGGGGGAGGGAGAGGGAGGAAGAGAGAGGGGGTGGAGAGGAGAGGGAGGAAGAGAGAGGGGGTGAGAGAGAGGGGGGAGAGGGGGAGGAGAGAGACAGGGGGGAGAGGAGAGATGGGGGAAGATAGTGAGAGAAAGAGAGAAAGGAAGGGAGAGAGTGGGAGAGAGGAGGGAGAGAGAGTAGGGAGGGAGAGGATATAAAGGGAGGGGAGAGGGATGGGAGAGAGGGAGAGGGATGGGAGAGAGGGAAAGGGAGAGAGAGAGGGAGAAGATAGAGGGAAGGAGAGAGAGAGGGAGAGGGGAAGAGGGAAAGAGGAAGAAAGAGAAGGGGAGAGGGAAAGAGCAAGAGAGAGGGAAAGAGGAAGAGAGAGAAGGAAAGAGGAAGAGAGAGAGAGAGAGGGAAAGAGGAAGAGAGAGAGGGAAAGAGGAAGAGAGAGAGGGGGGGAGAGGAGAGATGGGGGAAGATAGTGAGAGAAAGAGAGAGAAAGGAAGGGAGAGAGTGGGAGAGAGGAGGGAGAGAGAGTAGGGAGGGAGAGGATATAAAGGGAGGGGAGAGGGATGGGAGAGAGGGAGAGGGATGGGAGAGAGGGGAGAGGGAGGGGGAGAGAGGGGAAGGGAGAGAGAGAGGGAGAAGATAGAGGGAAGGAGAGAGAGAGGGAGAGGGGAAGAGGGAAAGAGGAAGAAAGAGAAGGGGAGAGGGAAAGAGCAAGAGAGAGGGAAAGAGGAAGAGAGAGAAGGAAAGAGGAAGAGAGAGAGGGAAAGAGAAAGAGAGAGAGGGAAAGAGGAAGAGAGAGAGGGAAAGAGGAAGAGAGAGAGGGAAAGAGGAAGAGAGAGAGGGAAAGAGGAAGAGAGAGAGGGAAAGAAGAAGAGCGAGATAGGGAGAGAGGTAGAGAGAGAGAGGGAAAGATGAAAAGAGAGGGGGAGAGGGAAAGAGGAAGAGAGAGGGAAAGAGGAAGAGAGAGAGAGGAGAGGGAAAGAGGAAGAGAGAGAGAGGAGAGGGAAAGAGGAAGAGAGAGAGAGGAGAGGGAAAGAGGAAGAGAGAGAGAGGAGAGGGAAAGAGGAAGAGAGAGAGAGGAGAGGGAAAGAGGAAGAGAGAGAGAGAGAGGAGAGGGAAAGAGGAAGAGAGAGAGAGGAGAGGGAAAAGAGAGAGAGAAAGAGGAAGAGAGAGAGGGAAAGAGGTAGAGAGAGGGAAAGAGGTAGAGAGAGAGGGAGAGGGAAAGAGGAAGAAAGAGAGGGGAGAGGAAAAGAGGAAGAGAGAGAGGTAAAGAGGAAGAGAGGGGAGAGGGAAAGAGGAAGAGAGAGGGAGATAAAGAGGAAGAGAGAGAGGGAGAGAGGTAAAGAGGAAGAAATAGGGGCGAGGGAAAGAGGAAGAGAGAGAAGGAAAGAGGAAGAGAGAGAGAGGGAAAGAGAAAGAGAGAGAGGAAGAGAGGGAAAGAGAAAGAGAGAGAGGAAGAGAGGTAAAGAGGAAGAGAGAGGGAGAGAGGTAAAAAGGAAGAAAGAGGGGAGATGGAAAGAGGAAGATAGAGAGGGGAGCGGAAGAAAGGGAAATAGGAAGAGAGAGAGGAGGAGAGGGAAAGAGGAAGGTAGAAAGGAGGAGAGGGAAAGAGAGAGGGGAAGAGGTAAAGAGGAAGAGAGAGAGGGAGGGAGAGAGGGAAAGAGGAAGAAAGAGGGGGAGATGGAAAGAGGAAGAGAGAGAGGGAAAGAGGAAGGCAGAGAGGAAGAGAGGGAAAGAGGAAGAGAGGGAGGGAGGTAAAGAGGAAGAGAGAGAGGGAAAGAGGAAGGCAGATAGGAAGAAAGGGAAAGAGGAAGAGAGGGAGGGAGGTAAAGAGGAAGAGAGAGAGGGAAAGAGTAAGAGAGAGAGGGAAAGAGGAAGAGAGAGAGGGAAAGAGTAAGAGAGAGAGGGAAAGAGGAAGAGAGAGAGGGATTGAGGAAGAGAGAGAGGGAAAGAGGAAGAGAGAGGGATAGAGGAAGAGAGAGAGGGAAAGAGGAAGAGAGAGGGAAAGAGTAAGAGAGAGAGGGAAAGAGAAAGATAGAGAGGGAAAGAGGAAGAGAGAGAGGGAAAGAGGTAAGAGGGAGGAAAGAGAGAGAAAGAGAGGAG
>JAPZIH010001179.1:20000-54287 GCA_027410445.1 Discoglossus pictus
CTAGGACTGTTAGGCGTGGGTGGCGTGCTGTATGACTGTTAGACATGGGTGACATGTTCTAGGTCTGTTAGACGTGAGTGACATGTTCTAGGACTGTTAGACATGGGTGACATACTCTAGGTCTGTTAGACATAGGTGGCATACTCTAGGACTGTTAGACATGGGTGGCATATTCTAGGTCTGTTAGACATAGGTGGCATACTCTAGGACTGTTAGACATGGGTGACATACTCTAGGTCTGTTAGACATGGGTGACATGTTCTAGGTCTGTTAGACATGGGTGGCATACTCTAGGACTGTTAGACATGGGTGGCGTGCTCTAGGTCTGTTAGACGTGGGTGGCGTTTTCTAGGTCTGTTAGACGTGGGTGGCGTGCTGTAGGACTGTTAGCCATGGGTGACATGTTACATAGTAATTACATAGCAATTTAGGTTGAAAAAAGACTTTTAGTCCATCAAGTTCAACCTTTTTAGATCTCCTCTGATCTGCAATGTTCAGATTTATTGTTAATTGACCCAGAGGAAGCAAACCCCAGTGAAACTTTGCCAATCGTGTCAACAGGGAAAAAATATAAAATTCCTTCCTGACCCAGATACTGGTAATCGGATTCATCCCTGGATCAATACTGTCTCTCTAATTATCCAGGATAACCCTGAATGCCCTTTTTATTTAAAAATATATCTAACCCCTTTTTAAAGTTATCTATCGAATCCGCTGTCACCACCTCCTTTGGTAGAGAATTCCACAGATTAACCACCCTTACTGTTAAGAACCCTTTTCTTTCTTTAAGGTGGAATCTTTTTACTTCTAACCTCAGGATGCCCTCTTGTCAGTTGAAAACCTCTTGCTACAAAAAAGCTCCCCTGACAAATCTTTATACTGACCCTGGATGTATTTATATAAGGTAATCATGTCTCCTCTTAGACGCCTTTTTCTAGAGAAAATTAGTGTCGTTTGGTTAGTCTTTCTTCATAACTTAGCCCCTCCATTCCCCTTATTAGTTTTGTTGCCCTTCTCTGTACCTTTTCCAGCTCCAAAATTTCCTTTTTATGAAGTGGTGCCCAAAATTGTCCTACATATTACAAATGAGGGCGTACTAGAGATTTGTATAGTGGCAGAATTATATTTGCTTTCCTGGCTTCTATACCCTTCTTAATACATGCTAATATTTTATTTGCCTTTGCAGCTGCTGCTTGGCTTTGAGCACTGTTACCTAGGTGGTTGTCCACAAGCTCCCAAATCCCTCTCAATATCTGATACACCTAGATTTGCTCCACTAAGATTATAAATTGCATGGCTATTTTTCCTTCCCAGATGCAGAACTTTACATTTATTTGTAATAAATCTCATCTGCCATTTAGATGCCCATTCCTCTAATTTATGTAAATCCCTTTGGAGGGAAAGCACATCATTATCTGATTTAATTACCTTGCACAACTTTGTGTCATCAGCAAAAAAGGAGACACTACTTTCCAGTCCCACCTCTAAGTCATTAATATGTTAAAATGGAGAGTACCCAATACTGAACCCTGAGGAACCCCACTTACAACATTAGTCCAATCGGAGTCTGTTCCATTTACAACAACCCTTTGCTTCCGGTCTTTTAGCCAGCTCTCAATCCATAAGTAAATATTTATGGCAATTCCTGTATCCCTTAGTTTGCTCAATAGTCTTCTATGTAGCACTGTATCAAAAGCCTTTGCAAAATCCAAAAAGACTACATCCACTTTGTTGCCTTGATCCAGGCTCCTACTAACCTCATAGAAACTAATTAGATTTGTTTGACATGACCTATCCTTCATAAATCCATGTTGGCTCTGTAACGGAACCCATCACTGTTTTACCCTGTTTTATGATTATTATGGTTAAAATATGATCCTACTATATGTATGTTGGTTGATGTTCTACAGAATATATTGGCTCAGAATATTAGCCAGACTTTTGCAGACCTAGGCTAATAGATAATCCTATTACAGAGATTCAAGAGATAAGAAAGTTGTAAAGGATCCTTGCATTTTCCAAAGTGTTTTCATTCTCTGATAAGAACAAAGAAGAATGATCTAATTAATGTCTGATTGTATCCAAGTTGCCAGGGAGGTGTGACTCACCTATTGTCCTATATGTGTATTGTATGGGGGATATGTGCAATGTCTGTGTGTTATGTGTAAAAGATACTTTTACTAACTTTTGAACCCCTGGTCTGATTCATGCCATTTTTGTATATGTTGTTCCCCTGGGTGAGAGCTATTGAATGGTGCGGGACTTAAAGGTGTACCCCCTGTATTTGGGGTACATCCAGAATGTGGTTAAAATTGTGTCTGTTTTAATTGTGTTACCTGTTATCTGAGGGGAGGAGACGTGGGGGTTGAACCATGTATATAATTGGCTGTGATAATTATGTGGGTGTAGCCCTTCAGAGGGCACCATGGCATAAAAGGAGATTCCCTGTCATTAAAGAGATAGTTCTACTTGACCCTTCAAAACGTAGCCTTGTCTCGTTATTGGAGGGGATCGCTATCATACTGGGGATTGCTATGCTTTTGCATACTCCCTTGAGCTGTAACTACTGAACGCTTGTTCCTGATGTACTATCCTTGGAGTCTGTGGTGGTTTTGGTGTCCGGTGCAGTGCTTGTAGGCCTCGACGCAAGCTAGGACGCGTCTATCAACGGAGGTACCCGGTCGGGGTGCCAGTAGATCCGTTACAGGCTCCTACTTATAATCCTGTTTGAATAGACATATTCTTGTATATTATCCCTTATTAACCCTTCTAAAAGCTTTCTCCCTACAGAAGTGGGCCTCACTGGTCTACAATTCCACGGATTTGCTCTTGCTCCCTTCTTAAATATAGGTATCACATCAGCTTTTCTCCAGTCATCTGGTAGAGACCCTGGGCCTCATTCAATTGCGTTTTGGCCAATTGAATAGGGCTCTAAATAAGCACATAGCATATTTTTTTAAAATAAGTTTTTAGTTAGTGAAAACCTTGCTTTTGGATAGATGTTTACTAGCTAAAAATTTATTTAAAAAAATATATTATATGCTTATTTTGACCCCTATTCAATTGGCCAAATTGCAATTGAATGAGGGCCACTGTGTTTAACTCATCTGCCTTTTCCTGGTCACTAATTATCAGACTGTGTCACATTGTAATGTTCCTATAGCTTCCTTTCTGGCCTTCTTCCCAGTAATATATTTATACACATGTTTAGGGTTAGTCTTACTCTTCTTTACATATAACTTGTCATTACCTGCCAGTTCTTTGCCCAGTCTATACGTTGTATTGCTGCCCTTAGACCATTAAAATCTGCCCTTACAATTAAGAGTTTTTGTTGGCCCCTTAAAATTAAGTTTTTTTTAATTCAATCTTAAACGAGACTGTGTTGTGATCACTGTTCCCCAAGGGTTCCCCTATTCCAACATTTGATATTATATCAATACTAGCGACTTGCCCGTCAAAAAATGACGGCAATGTGATGTATATGTTTGTGAAGTTGTTTAGTTATTTAAATATATTTTTGACCCTTGTAAGTATTGTGATATGAACATGTATTTTTGTAAAACGTTGATGTAATGGTTTTTTAAAATGAATTTTGTATCTGAAGAATTGTTCACTTTAATATACATTGAATCCAGAGGAAAGTAGAAAGTAAAAAGACTTTTTGAAACGTGCCGAATTTTAACATGAAGTTTAAAATATATGTAAGCAATAACCTTGAAAGTATATATTTTTAAAATTGAACTTTATTTTTTATGTAACTTTGGAAGTTTTGCAAAACATTTGTGTAATTTTGAACATTGTAAACAGGAACAAAGTAAATACATTTTGTAACATAATTTTGAATTAAAAGTATTAACATTTGAATGTAAAAAACAGTTTAACTTTAAATTAATCAGTATTAACATGCAATTTGTATCATAATAATTGTTAAGTTTAATATACATTGAATGTAGAGGAAGGCATACAGTAAAATCTCTCCTTAAACCGTACGTAATTAAAGTAATTCATTACTGAGCACATAAACTGGCGATAAAGATTAATGTAGGTAGTAATCTTAAGATAACAGAGAATATTTTCATTGTGACTTAAAAGGCGCTTGAGCTCTTAACATGAACTTTGTAATAAGTTGAATGAAATAACTTGAAAATATTGTTTTTAAACTTGTAACATTAGAAACATTAACATAGTGACTTAACATTTTAACATAATTTTTCATAGAAATGCAAGGCAAGTATTTTGTGAGGCGAATTATCCATAAACATGACTTTCATTAATTATGACTGAATTAAACAACCAATTGTTTTGTATTTTTGAATGTTTTTCCAAAATGTTTGCATGGCTTTAGTTTGTATCCTGCAAAGTTATAGTACTTCATAGTAGACAATGTTTTTAGTAAAAATACGTCCATCTTCTAATAAATCACCTTGACTTTCATTGTTTTCAATGTAAACTTTAATAGCCTGTGGATTTTTGCACCGTGACAACGCAACGTACAATTGACCATGTGCAAAAACTGGTTCTTCCAAGAAAATACCCACAGATTTGAAAGTTTGACCTTGTGATTTATTAATGGTCATGGCAAATGCCATAATAATGGGAAATTGTCTTCTTTGAAGTATAAAAGGGAGACTACTTTCACTTGGTGCTAAATCTATTCTTGGTATGAAAACTCTCTCTCCTTTATGGGTCCCAGTTAAAATTTCAGCATCTATAAAATGGTCCTTTAATTGTTGAACAATTAATCTTGTGCCATTGCATAGGCCTTTTTTGGGGTTCATATTTTGCAGTAACATGATAATTGCACCTTTCTTTAGCTGCAAAATATGTGGTGGCATTCCAGAAGGAGTTAAAGAGTTAATGAATTCAGTTGAAAAGTTTGCCTGACTTTCATTGTCATCAGCAAGTACAGAATCAGCACTGTGATAATTTCTTTGTAGTGCATAATTTTTTTTTAAGATTTCATTATTGAGTATTAATGCATCTTTTTTTTTACACGTCAGTATAACTTGGTTGGCAAGCTCGGAATATTCTTCGTTATTTATGCTCCCTTCAAATATAGCCAATATAATATCTTGTTGACAAATCATATGAGGTGGGATCTCTACAGTGTCGTCAGGTAAATGTAGTATTTTTTCTGTTCTGCCTTCTCCAATTTTAATAAGCCAATCATTGAAATCAGTTTGGCCTTCTGATCTCATATTTTGTTGCAGTTGAAAATGGGTAAAATGTTTCCATACTGTACTTGACTTTATACATGTTTCAATAATGTCTGTTCGATTTCCATGTACAACGACAGGTAATGTTTGTCTAAAATCGCCACCCCAACAACATTACCTTTCCACCAAATGGAAAAATATTATCCATGACTTCACGAAGCAAACGGTCAATACATTGGAGGGCATAGCATGACATCATTGTGGCCTCATCTATTATAATTAATTTACATTTCTTCAATTTCTTTGCTTGTAAGGATGTCATGCGAATATCTGACACAGAATTTTCTAAAATAGGCACTGGCAGTTTAAATCCACTATGAACAGTTCTTCCACCTTCTAATAAAAGTGCAGCAATTCCAGTAGTGGCAAACGCCATTGCTATTTTTCCTTGTGCTCGTACTGAACTCATTAATAAATTGTACAAATATGTTTTCCCTGATCCGCCAGGTCCATCAAGATAGAAATAACGCTCTGTCACCATGTCATCATCTATAGCATTTTTAATGGCATGAAATGCTTGCAATTGTAGTGTATTTAAAGTTGCAAGTCTTTCTTCTGTTCTTTCTGCTTGTAGTTGAATGTCATAGTCTTCAAAGTTAATGTCATCTATAAGACCTGGATCAGGCAAATTAAAACTTGCACAACTTAATCCATGAGTTAAAAAGACTTCTTGAATTTCCATTAACGCTTTTAAGTGTGCAATGGGTTCATTGTATCGTCGCATAAAGTCTTCAGCCATATTACTTTTAAAAGTCTCCCACAAAGCTAATGCATTTGGAGCATTTGAGAAGATACAAATAAAAGCAAATTGTTCTCTCATCTGTCGTGGCATTTGACATTGTGCTGCTTCTTCTAAACATCTTTCCCACTCTGTATCATCAGCGAGTAAGTTTCTATGTCTTGCAGCTAAATGGAAGGATTCATATACAATGTCATTAACAGTTCTTAATTGTTCAAAACTTTGTGCTCCTGGAACATTTAAAAGTAATATCCGTAAGCAAAAACGTTCAACATCTCTTGGACTGACTGTGTAAATTCTTGGAATTATTTTATTGCCTCTGGTTTTTCTTGGTCTCCATAATCCATTCACAAAAACATAGTGATATGGAATTTCAATATATAAGTATTGTGTTGCTTCAGCATCAGTGGAATTTAATGCAAACCATGCAGTTAGTGTAGTGTGACGATCTTCACTTTGGGCCAATGCATTCATTTCATTTCCAGCATGGAAATAGACTAAATGTCGTTGTGGCAAATGTACTGCTAACCTATATACTGCATGTGATCTATCATGCATTTCAAATTTTAAAAGCAGCCACATAGCTTCTGGCGCACTGACATAGCGAGCATCTACATGAGATGCAAGTTCATCATGTACTAACTCACTACTTTCAGGGTTGTCTGCACTTTTGACGACTACAGTAGCTGCATCGTAACCTTTGTAAATATATTTGTAGACATATTTAATGGATTTGATGGAAGTGCAGGCTTCTACGTTGATGTGGGCGTTGTACTTCATGAGTAAATGTGGATTGTAGGGTACTACATATCTATTGTCCACTTTTTTGCCACGAATAATGGCACTATCTCCTTCTCTTCTTTTATAAAGTGGATATCCATCACAATTTGCATATGTTTTGTCTCTATAATCTTTTGGAAAATCTTTTGAACATTTATTATTTTCCATACATGGTGATTGTGGATTAAGGTCTCCACAGGGTCCATGAATCATGCGATGAGTAACAATCTCATATAGTCTACCATATAGTTCTGGATCTGGTAGTTCAGCAACTATGACTGCATCCACTTTGTCCGAAGTATCTAATTTATCTTTCTCTTGAAGTATTATGAGAAGATGTGCATGTGGAAGGCCTCTTTTTTGAAATTCAATGGTATATACATAAGCAAGACATTTGCTAAATAACTGATTTATAGTGAAGTCACGTATTAATTCATTTAATTTGATCTTAAAAACTCTGGCTACTAAATCTGTTCGATCTGAAGCACTTTGTCCAAGAAGTAGATTTTGATTAATTTCTGGCCATTGTGGATTACATGTAAATGTCACAAATAAATCTGGTTTTTCAAATTTTGTCACAATAGCCATAGCATCATTGTATCTTTCTCTCATATTTCGAGGAGATCCTTGAAAAGAAGATGGTAAAATGATGGCTTTGCCAGCTGTTATGTCTCTGCTTGTAGCCACGTCAGCAACATAGTCCATGAGTCCACAATATTGTTCTACACGTAGTTTATCTTGTTGATATTTTATAAAGTTTAAATTATTTGCCTCAACTTGCAAATATGAATCAATAATCCATTGTTGTGTTAGTTTTCCACCACATAAAATTGGATTAAATTCATCTCTAATGGCAATTTGAGCAACTTTAAATTCAAGCATAGAAACATTATTTCGGATTCTGGCTTTAGCATTTGGGTAACTGGGAAGGGTTAATTTTGGTTGCCAACCTGCTTCTCCATGTGGGAAAAAGATGGGATATGTCATTGGATCTAAATTTGGACTTAAGATATTAATATTAATAAATGGTTGCTCCTCATTTCTGGGATATACTCTAATGTCTCTTTGAAATGGTGGTTCTCCTTCATCATTCTGAAAGACCATTGCAACCTCATTTGATGTTGGCAAGTTATAACGACGTTTATACAGTATGTCTGTCTCTTTTAAGCACCATATTAACCTTTGGCATGGGTAATTGATGTCTTTGTGCATGAAGTAGTTGTTCATTTTCTACTTCTGCCAATTTTTTGTAAGCTTTACTGTAGGGATTGTTGTCCATAATGTTATTTAGCTCTATAAAAACACTGGGTAAGCATTTTTTATTTTCTTCCATCTGCATACGTTGGTCAACAGCTTCCATTGTATCTAGGACATATAGTTGAGCGAATTTTCTTTGCTCTCCTTCCTCTGGATGTAAATGTGAAGTCCGATGATAAATTTGTCCTTGGACTTTAAAACAGTAAGGACCATGTCCTGGTACATTAGCAGCCAATGTTGCCCCCATAGATGCAAATGATATGGCACTATTGTAGGATCTTATGTTTGTCTTAAAATGTTTTTAATTTGGAAAAGTAGGTTCAGTCATAATATTTTGTAAATAGGTTGGAAATTGTTTTCTTTCTGGAAGTTTGAACTTTCCTTTTTGACAACAACTAATAAATTGTCCATCTCTGGGTCTCTCCTGTTTAAAATAATAAGCCTCACAAAATTGACATTGAGTAGTCATGTCCCCACAACTATGAACCTCTACTGCTAAAGACTTGAGTAAAGGACAATTTGCAAAGCATATCGGATGTTGACTTTCATATTCATCAGATGAAAAGTCATGAAATGTTTCAACAACAGGTTCTAAATGTTTAGTTTTTTTCGTGGCTTTTCTTGGTATATGTTGTCCTTGTTTGGTTGAAATGTCCTGTAAGTTTTTAGTAAGAGTTTGTAAATGCTTTGTTTTTGTAGTTGCTTTTTTTGGTCTGTCTTGACTGGTATCTTGTAAAATGTCATCTGATGTTTTAGGAACAGTTTGTAAATGCTTTATTATCTTTTTATTTTTTTTGGTTGTATCTTTCATTTTTGCAGCTGATATTCTTTTATTTGCAAGTCTTTTGCGTTCTTTTTCTCGTCGAATTTCTTTCTCCTCCGGTGTCTGCTGGGCGGCCCATCTCTCTTGTCTTTCTCTAGTTTGAAGTCTTTTCTTCTCTTCTTTGGTCTCGTTATCAGCCATATTAATCTGTAAAGGAAAAAAAAGAAATGTAATTGTGTATATTTTAATTTGTAATTCCTGTTAAAGATTCTTGTGCACAATTGTTGAAATAAAAGGCAAATCATTAATGTATCATTTATATTTAGTTAAATTTATAATTCCTGTCCTCACTGGCTAAGAATTTGGCCAATGGAATAATGCTGTAAATAAGCATGTAACATATTTTTTTAAAATAATGGTTTTATTGATTAAAAACGTTGTTTGTGGATAGATATTTACCACTGCAAAACTTCTTTGCTAAAAAAAAAAGTGATGTGGTTATTGAGCTATGTATTGCATAGTAGCAATTTAAATAGAATAAGGGAGATAGTAAATTATTTTTTTTATTTTTCTGTTGACACGGATGCAACTGAAAGCAGTTTCTTTAGTTTTATACTTTAGTACTTATTATACTGTACCTTGGTTGAAGTGTGATTTAAATCCGAATGTTTGTTGGTCCTCGGTTCAAAATCGTTGTCCAATGGTGTGGTCCTCTGTTGGAAGTCCTCGTCCGATGGTGTGGTCCTGTGGCGATAGCCCTCGTCCGATGTTGTGGTCCTGTGGCGATAGCCCTCGTCCGATGTTGTGGTCCTTTGGTGAAAGTCCTCGTCCGATGGTCTGGTCCTGTGTTGAAATTCCTCGTCTGCTGGTCTGGTCCTGTGTTGAAATTCCTCGTCTGCTGGTCTGGTCCTGTGTTGAAAGTCCTCGTCCGATGGTCCGGTCCTGTGGAGAAAGTCCTCGTCCAATTGTCTTCACGCAGTATCTGTTGTAATATAAAATAGAAAATGTTGTTTGAGTGAAATGTCTTTTAAATAAGTAAAAAATGTATGAATTTGGCTGTATTGTATCAGTTATGGTTATTTTTTTCTATATTTTTTTTTTTTACTTTCTGTACAATCCCACAACTTTTGTTATTCTTATTTAAGGTTCTTAGTAATGCTTGTGGGTTGTGATATATTAAATAAGAATATGAATTTATTTTGCTATGTGTTTATGTTATTTTTTGTACAATCCTGTTTTGTGCGCACCACTTGTGGTATACTTATTTAACCTTTATTGGGATGGTTATAGTTAGTGAAACATGAAATAATATAATTAATGTAGTTTGCTATGTGTTTGTGTTAGTTTTTGACAATCCTGTTTTGTGCGCACCACTTGTGCAAAGTTATTTATTCTTGATTGTACTGGTTATAGGTTGTTAAACATTAAAGAAGAATGTTAATGTAGTTTCCTATGTGTTTGTGTGATTTTTTGTACAATTCTATTAGGTGCGCAACACTTTTGTTATTCTTATTTTTGCTTCTTTGTAAGACTTATAGGTTGTTAAACATTGAATAAGAAATTCTGTTTTGTGTGTAGCAGTTTGTGTCTCATTCAATTGCGATTTGGCTAATTGAATCGTGCCCTAAATAAGCACATAGCATATTTTTTTAAAGAAGTTTTTAGTCAGTGAAAAACTTTATTTTCGATAGATTTTTAGTAACTAAAAACTTCTTTTAAAAAAAATGTTATGTTGTTATTTAGAGCCCTATTCAATTGGGCAAATTGCAATTGAATGAGGGCCTTTGTGTGTACCATATGTTTCATAGTTTGCCCCTCATTCAATTGCATTTTTTACAATGTAATAGTACTCTAAGGCCATCATTGAATTGCAATGTTGAAAATTGAATAGGGTTGTAAATAAGCACATCACATATATTTGTTGAAATTGAATAAGGGCCTAAAAGTGCTTATTTATAGCCATATTTAATTGTCCAAAATAGCAATTGAATGAGGGCCTTTGGTTACTGCATTTGTTATATTGTCAGCTCCTCATTCAATTGTGTTTTGGCCAATGGAATAGAGCTCAATATCAGCACAGAGCATATTTTTGTACCGAATTTTGTATTTAGTGAACTTGTATCCAAAAGGAACGTGTTCACAAAATAAAAAGTTCCTTAAAAAAATATGCTCTGTGCTTATATAGAGCCCTATTGAAATGGGCAAATCACATTTGAGTGAGGCCCTTGGCCATTAAAGATATATAGGTCCTCACTGAATTGCAATTTTGCCAATTGAAGAGGGCTCTATATAATCACATAACATATTTATTGAGCAAAGTTTTTAGTTATTGAAAACCTTGATTGTGGTTAGAAGTTCAGTAACTAAAAAGTTCTGTATAAAAAATATGTTATGTGCTTATATAGAGCCCTATTCAATTGAGGAAGTCGCAATTGAATAAGGCTCATGGTTCTTTCTTGTTTATACTTAATACTTTACCTTGATTGAAGTTTGGAATGACAGACGGTCCCCTCCTGCCAATCTTAATCCGCCGGTCTTCTTGTAGTGTCTGTTTGAAAAAGAAAGTGAAATAGTTATTTGTATATTTATAATTTTTCATCTAGCAAAGCATGGCCTTTTGAGCATGTAATGTCTTGTTGTATCTTACCTCTTCTTCTTTGTTGGTGTTCTTTAAAAGGGATTGTGCTTCACAGTGCACGGTGCAAATTGTTGAGAGACGCTGTTGATGCAGAGTCTGTTTGAATATTCAAAGAAATAGAAAGATTCAGCTTTATATGATCTATTGAATTGCAGTAAATTAATGTCATTTAAATATACTTCTGTAATTATTTTCAATTGACCTTATTTTTTGTTGGGGGCTACACACATATGTCACATACATGAAGCACATTCCATAGTTTAATGTAATTATTTTGTGTACGTGTGACATATCAGTATACATGACTCATATTTAAATGGTTAAATTAAGCTTATATTTTTTTTTCCAACACACATAAATGTCTGTGTGTGAGATGTAACTATAGATGATACACATATATGTGCGTGTGACATATCAGTATACATGACATATAATGTCATTTAAATGTAGTTGTTTACTGATTTTGTTTTAAGCTAATTTTGTTGCAGTGGCAGCAATACACATAAATGTGCGTGTCACATGTCACTATACATTATACACATATATGTCCGTGTCACATGTCACTATGAAGGGGCAATACACATAAATGTGTGTGTCACATGTCAATATACATGATACACATATATGTCCGTGTCACATGTCACTATGCAGGGGCAATACACATAAATGTGCGTGTCACATGTCACTATACATTATACACATATATGTGCGTGTCGTCACTATACATAAACCTCTGTTTAATATAGAATTATGTTTTTTTGTTGTTTTGTTAAATGAACCGTATTTTTTTTGTGAGCCTATACACATAAATGTGCCATATATGTCACTACATAAATCCTAGTTTATTTTTTTATTTGTTTGACCTGTCCTGATAATAAAATGTAATATATTATAGCTTACCTCTCAGTTGTAATTTGCACAATGCAAAGTAGTAAATTAGTAAAGAATTGTCTTCTCAAGTAAAAGCAGCAGTTATCTCAGAAGTCACTCCGTTCATCACCTGAGGAGAAATGTATTTTTTTGTTTGAAATAGGGAGTATTTATAAACTTGTAGAAAGTTCTGGAAAGTGAGACCGTTAGAACGCAATACGCATGCGCTATTTGCGTTCCAGCTTACAATTTGCGTTCCATCCGCCATTTTCTGCGTATTACTGTTCAAAATGGTGTTTAATATGATTGTGATACGTTCCGCATAGTATGTGTTTCATTATTGCGAGTAAGTGTAGTGTAGTTACGTCTGAAGCCTCGTTTTCGTTTTGTTCGTCGGCCATTTTTTCTCTCGCTTAGCGATGGTATTAGTGTCTAAAGTGTTTTATTTTGATTTAAATGTAGGTGTAACTTTTTTTTTTGAGGTGCTGGCTGGTTCCTCTTGCTGTAGGTAAGCTTTTTATGTGTTTGTTGTGTGTCTTTCTTAAGTTTTAAATGTTTGTATGTCGGCGTGTTGCGTCCGATGTTTGCGAGGTCGTAATGTGTGGTAACGTGTCTCGTATGGTGTTTGCGTGTGTAGCCTCGTTTTCATTTTATTCGTCTGCCATTTTTTGTGTCGCTTAACAAATTATTTAGTGTCTAAACTCTTTTATTTTGAGTGCAATTAAGTTGTAAGTTGCATTTTTGAGGTCCTGGGTGCTTCCTGTTTCTGTAGGTAATGTTTTTATGTATGTGCTGTGTGTATTTATTGTGTTTGTAATTTTGTAATGTTCGCGAGTTGCGTCCGAGTGTTGCGAGGCCGTAATGTGTGTGAACGTGTGTCGTATGTTGTTTGCGAGTGTCGTAATGTGTGTGAACGTGTGTCGTATGTTGTTTGCGAGTGTCGTAATGTGTTGCGACGTGAACTTTGCGAGATTCGCAGTTGTTTGGGTTGGGAATTTGTGTTGTGAATTTTGCAAGGGTCGCAGTTGCTGCAACTGAAGACCTCGCTTTGCGAGGTCCTCAGGTGCTGGCATGGAGCGCCTGTGGCGCTCCAAGCCAGCAACTGAGGCCCTCGCTTCGCGAGGGTCCTCAGTTGCTGGCAAGGAGCGCCTTTGGCGCTCCATGCCAGAAACTGAGAACCTGGCACAGTGCCCTCGCTTCGCGAGGGCCGCGGGCTCGCTACGCGAACCCGCAGCGTTAGCAACAACTCGTACGCTCACAACTATATATGTGATTATTTGTGATAACTAAATCCACGATGGCCCCATTTCTAGTAGGTTCTTGTATTACCTGAACCAGATAATGATCCCTGAGTGTACCTGTAACGAAATCCCCTATTTTACAGACTTCACAAACCCATCTGTTCGGTTATTTGAGGATTTACAATGGGCTTTCGTGGAAATACCTAATAAGACAAACTTCAGTCGATAATTCTGAGAACTGCGTTCGTGGGATCTGAGCGCTATTCGCCTAGTATATGCACTCAGATCTCAGCTATCTGGGGAACTTCAAGTTTATATTGTGTAAAAACAAAGTTAAACATTTTTATTCTGTTTGTTTAAAACAAAGAAGCCATGTTCCTTTCTTCCTGGAGATAATTAAGGCTCTCTGTGCTACCTTAATTTAATTACCTCCAGGATAGAAAAGAGGGAGTGACTTATGTGTAAGGGGAGTGCTTATGCTATAGCCACTGTGATTGGCTACTGTTTTTCCTTTGTCCACCAGGAGGAAGTCCTGAGATATAGACCGGGCGTGGAGCCCACAGTAAAGAGTTCATGTTTACCCCTTCATGAAGTTTTGACTCATGTTTGGGGGATTGGAGCTATAATCACTTTGTTTCAGCTGGAGTTCGGAGGAAAACGCAAGGATCATCGCTGCACTAATGCAAGGATCCTTTACACTGGTGGCAAGTGGTTGGGATTTCCTCCCGAACGGATATACCGAACTGAAACTGGTGAATGGCGCATAGATACGAACGCTTGAAACGAACCACACTAAAGGAACTGCTGGAAGCTCGAGGCATAGCGGCAAGCAACAAAACGAAAGCCACGCTAATAGCCGAACTACTGGAGAGCGATCAAACCGGCGAACCACAAATGGCGAATACAGAGGAAACAGACTTCCAGAGGGACGTGAGATGGAGACTCAGCCTGGTAGGACCTAACCCTGCACCAGAGATCGTGGTACAGATCTTGGCCCAAGCTACTGAGACCCAAAATGCCAGGGAAGCACGAGAAGCCAGAGACAGATCACCTCCAGTGGATATATTGTCGCTATCTGGATCTACAATGGGGCGTCAGCGGAAAATTAACTACGCTGCATTTAAAAGCTTCGTGGAAGGTGAGATGGATATTGACAATTACTTGCAAGATTTTGAAAGACAATGTGTGTTAGAAGATTTGGAAAGAGCTAACTGGGCTGCCGTAGTAAGTAGTAAACTATCAGGTAGAGCAGCCGAAGCATTGAGAGCTGTGCCAGATGGGGATATACAAAACTATGACAAGATAAAAGAGATTTTGTTAGCCCGGTACGCTGTAACCCCTGAAGCCCATAGAAGGAAATTCAGGGCTCTCAGAAGACAAGATAAAGATTCCTATACGGAGTGGGCATTTCGTATGCAGCGCGCTGCCAGCAATTGGATGCAGGGGAATCAGGCAACTACTTTAGAGGATGCTGTGCAGTTGTTGTTGCTAGAACAATTTTTTGATTATACCCCAGCGGAGGTGCGAGATTGGGTCAGAGACAGAAAGCCAAAAACAGTAGAGGAGGCAGCACGGCTGGCAGACGAATTTCATGAGAGCAGGCGGATGGATGGAAACCGAGGGGTCCAGAGCCAGCGGCCTGCCTCTGGCCCACCAACTATGCCACAGAGGGTACCACCACCAAGGGGCAATACCACAAATAGAGGGTACCAAAGGACTGCTCCGATGTGTCATGGGTGCAAGCAAGTGGGGCACATCAAACCTAACTGCCCACAACGCACTACAGACCGCTGGGGACGGGCACCGATACCACAGACAAAAGCCGCCGCACACTGTGTGCAAGAGGATTACAATTATCTACCTCAAGAGACACCCAGTGGCAATAGTGAAAATTGGGCCACCTTACATGAGGTAAACCCTGTACAAGCGGCTGGGGATAACAGGGCACATCACCGCCAGTCGGTAAAACTCAATGGGCAAGAGGCTCGAGGACTGAGAGACAGCGGCGCTACTATTACGTTGGTCCAGCCACACCGAGTCACCCCGACTCAGCACACAGGACGTACCATTGCTGTAAGGGTAGCCGGAGGGGCAATTCACAAGTTACCAACGGCGCAAGTCCACATCGATTGGGGTACCGGGGCCAAGGCGGTGGAAGTGGGCATCATGCCAGATTTGCCCGCGGAAGTACTGCTGGGAAATGATCTAGGATGCCTGACGTCACAATTGGCAGCCTGCAGTACCGAAGGAGCCCTACCGGTTACCACCCGGCAGCAATCCAGAGCTATGGAAGCCTCTCCCTCGACTCAAGACTTCGGGCAAGCACAACGGGAGGATCCCACCTTAAAAGGGTATAGGAGGAAGGTAGAACAACCCCAGGGAGACAGAGATCAGGCAAGGTTTAGCTGGGAAAAGGGTTTACTGTACCGAGTGACTGGGGGGACAGGGACAGGAGCGGGCCAGGTAGAAAAAAGACAGTTGATAGTGCCCCGTAAGTATCGGGTAGAACTGTTGCGGATTAGCCACGATATTCCCCTAGCCGGCCACTTAGGCATTAAAAAGACGAGGGACAGACTCACCCAGTCCTTTTTCTGGCCAGGGGTCACGGGAGATTTGCAAGATTACTGTAGGACCTGCGAAGTATGCCAAAAGGTAGGGAAGAGAGGGGATCACCCCAAGGCAAAGCTACGCCCCCTACCCATTATTGAGGAACCATTTTTCCGAGTGGCGGTTGATTTAGTTGGCCCACTCAGTAAACCCAGTCCATCCGGTAAGAAATACATTCTTACTGTGGTAGACTACGCTACCCGCTACCCCGAGGCTATAGCTCTGTCGAATATACATGCAGAGACGGTAGCAGAAGCACTAGTTCAGGTGTTCACTAGGGTGGGATTCCCTAGGGAGATAGTGTCCGATCAGGGAACCCAATTCACTGCGGTGATTACCCAACAACTCTGGCAGAGCTGTGGGGTAAAACCCATATTAAGTTCCCCCTATCACCCCCAAACCAATGGCCTCTGTGAATGATTTAACGCCACCCTTAAGCAAATGCTCATCACGTTCACAGAGACCTGCAGGAATTGGGAAAGATTCCTCCCTCATTTACTTTTTGCCTATAGGGAGGTTCCCCAGGAGTCCACCGGATTCTCTCCCTTTGAGCTATTATACGGGAGACGGGTCCGGGGACCCCTGGACCTCGTGCGAGAACATTGGGAAGGTGATATGGAACAAGCAGGTACCCCTATAGTCTCATTTGTACTAGAGCTGAGAGACCGGCTACAGACTCTGACCGAAACAGTTCGGGAGAACCTGCGAGCCGCCCAAAAGCGGCAAAAATACTGGTATGACAAGGGAGCTAGGGACCGTATATTAGAAGTGGGACAAAAGGTCCTAGTTCTGAAACCCATCAAAACAGATAAGTTGCAAGCCTCCTGGCAGGGCCCCTACACGGTCCTAGAGCGGATCAGTGATACCACGTACATTGTGGCAGACTGTTCCGATAATAGGATCCGGAGGTCCTTCCATGTAAATATGCTTAAGCCATATCTCGAGAGGCCAGAGGAGGTCGCCGCAGTATGCGCTCCAGCATATGAGGATAGCGAGGGTATCCCTCTACCAGATATGCTTCCCCAGAAACCCACAGGAGTAGACCAAGTACAGTTGGGGCCAGCATTAGGTCCCGAGGAACAAGCTCAGGTTTCCCAACTGTTAAAGGGATTTGGGGGCATGTTTTCTGCAGCCCCAGGGTATACGACCCTGGCAGTCCACCGAGTGGAGACCCCAGGCCAGTTACCCCTGCGGCAGCAGCCTTACCGAATTCCAGAGGCAGTACGGGAAAGTATGTTAACGGAACTCCGGGATATGTTAGAACTGGGGGTCATAGAACCGTCCCAAAGCCCCTGGGCTTCCCCAGTAGTCCTGGTTCCTAAAAAGGACGGTACCACCAGGTTCTGCGTGGACTACCGTAAACTAAATGATCGGACCATTACCGATGCCTACCCCATGCCCAGAGTAGATGAGCTGCTAGACCGTATGGCTGGGGGGAATTACTTGACCACTATTGATCTGTGCAAGGGATATTGGCAAATCCCCTTGGAGCCTGGGGCCATTCCGAAGTCAGCATTTGTCACCCCATTTGGCCTATACCAGTTTAAGGTTATGCCATTTGGGATGAAGAATGCCCCAGCCACTTTTCAAAGGATGGCGGACCGGCTCCTAGCGGGATTTCAGGGCTTCGCTTGTGCTTACCTGGACGATATAGCTATCTTCAGTGACACTTGGGAATCCCACCTGGAACACATTTCAGTAGTGCTCAACCGAATTCAGCACGCAGGGCTCACGTTGAAGCCTGAGAAATGCCACGTGGGCATGGCGGAAGTCCAGTATTTAGGCCACAGAGTAGGGTCAGGGAAACAGAGACCAGAGCCCGCTAAAATTGAGGCCATCACCCAGTGGCCCCAACCACGGACAAAAACTCAGGTTATGGCATTCCTGGGTACCGCAGGTTATTACAGGAAATTTGTAGCGGATTACAGTACCCTGGCCAAGCCCTTGACAGACCTCACTAAAAAGTCCCTGCCCCGACAAGTAATCTGGTCCACTGAGTGTGAGGAGGCTTTCCAGAAACTCAAGGCTGCGTTAAGTGCATCTCCTGTGTTAGCGGCACCGGACCATACTAAAAGGTTTCTCGTCCACACAGATGCCTCAATGTTTGGACTGGGAGCAGTATTGAGCCAGGTGGGAGACGATGGCATGGATCACCCAGTGGCGTACCTGAGCAGAAAACTATTACCCCGCGAAGTCAGCTATGCCACTGTGGAGAAAGAGTGTCTGGCATTAGTCTGGGCACTTAAGAAGCTACAGCCTTACTTGTATGGACGCTCTTTCACCGTGCTGACGGACCACAACCCTTTAATTTGGCTCAACAGAGTGGCTGGCGATAACCCCAGATTACTCAGATGGAGCTTGGCGCTGCAACCTTATAATTTCACAATGCAGTACCGCCCTGGGAAACAGAATGCCAATGCCGATGGCCTCTCCCGGCA
This sequence comes from Discoglossus pictus, assembly GCA_027410445.1. Classification (NCBI taxonomy): domain Eukaryota; kingdom Metazoa; phylum Chordata; class Amphibia; order Anura; family Alytidae; genus Discoglossus; species Discoglossus pictus. The sequence goes on from JAPZIH010001179.1 coordinate 38,550, forward strand.
AACTGAACTGGAAAAGGCGTAATTTTGGTTTGTTTCTGGATTACCGGACATCCCTTAGCCGATCCGTTAGGATCTAAGCAGGTATGCCGTTCCATGGGACTAAGGGGGAGCTGTGTAACGAAATCCCCTATTTTACAGACTTCACAAACCCATCTGTTCGGTTATTTGAGGATTTACAATGGGCTTTCGTGGAAATACCTAATAAGACAAACTTCAGTCGATAATTCTGAGAACTGCGTTCGTGGGATCTGAGCGCTATTCGCCTAGTATATGCACTCAGATCTCAGCTATCTGGGGAACTTCAAGTTTATATTGTGTAAAAACAAAGTTAAACATTTTTATTCTGTTTGTTTAAAACAAAGAAGCCATGTTCCTTTCTTCCTGGAGATAATTAAGGCTCTCTGTGCTACCTTAATTTAATTACCTCCAGGATAGAAAAGAGGGAGTGACTTATGTGTAAGGGGAGTGCTTATGCTATAGCCACTGTGATTGGCTACTGTTTTTCCTTTGTCCACCAGGAGGAAGTCCTGAGATATAGACCGGGCGTGGAGCCCATAGTAAAGAGTTCATGTTTACCCCTTCATGAAGTTTTGACTCATGTTTGGGGGATTGGAGCTATAATCACTTTGTTTCAGCTGGAGTTCGGAGGAAAACGCAAGGATCATCGCTGCACTAATGCAAGGATCCTTTACAGTACCCAAGAACCTTCTCCCCTTAGCTGAACTGCTGGTCTAATTTATCCAGTTTATTTCAGGGTAATTATAATCTCCCATTATTAGAACTTGCCAAAGCTTAGCTGTATTTCCAATCTGTAACAATAATTGTATTTCCTCACTTTCAGCTATATTTGTGGCTTTATAGCATACTCCTACTAATATTCTTTTGGAATTTGCTGCTCCGCTATTTAACTCTACCCACAAACATTCAGCTTTATCACTAGGTCCACCATAAATATCTTCTGTGACTATAGGCTTAAATTCAGGCTTAACATACAGACAAATCCCTCCTCCCCTTTTACCATTGCCCCAATCTTTCCTAAAAAGGTTATAACCATTCAGATTAACAGTCCAGTCATGAGATTCATCCCACCATGTTTCAGTAATGCCTATTAAATCCCATTTCTCATTAACTGCTAATAATTCTAACTCTCCCATTTTTCCTGGCAAGCTTCTGCATTAGCAAGCATACAACATGTGTTATGAGTCTGTAGTTCTTGAATTACTTAGTACTAGCGCCCTATTGACTGTACTAACCCTCCCCATCTCCTTCCCATGACTAGTTTATGCGTTCCTTACCCCCTCTACACTTTCTACCCCATTACTTCTATATTACTTCTTTCTACCCCATTACTTTCTACTCCCTTCCCCCCACCTACTATTTTAAAAACTCCCCAGGACTATTAGACATGGGTGGCGTGCTCTAGGACTGTTAGACATGGTTGACATGGGTGATGTGTTCTAAGTCTGTTAGACATGGGTGTTCTAGGACAGTTACACATGGGTGGAGTGTTCTATGATGGTTAGACATGGGTGACATGTTCTAGGTCAGTTAGACATCAGTGGCATGTTCTAGGACTGTTAGACATGGGTGGCATGTTCTAGGACTTTTAGACGTGGGTGACATGTTCTAGATCAGCTAGACATGGGTGCCATGTTTTAGGACTTGTAGACATGGATGGCATGCTCTAGGTCAGTTCGACATGGGTGACATGTTCTCGGTCAGTTAGACATGGGTGGCATGTTCTAGGTCAGTTAGACATGGGTGATGTGTTCTAGGACTATTAGACATGGGTGATTTGTTCTAGAACTGTAAGAAATGGGTGGGTCTTCTTCATCAATATGGCTCAACTAAAATGTGACAGAAGTTGACAGAAAGGAAGAAAAACTGGTGCAGGTAGGAAAAGAAGGTGAGAAGGAGGAAGAGAGACCTGTGAGAAGGAATAAGAGAGACCTGTGAGAAGGAGAACTGAGATGAGAGGGAGAGATAAAGAGGGTGAGTCAGAGAGAGAGAGAATAGAGAGAAGAAGAGGAGAGGGTAAAAAATAGAGGAGGAGGAGACAGGGAAAAAAGAGAACAGAGAGAGATAAAGGAAGATGAAGAGGGGAATGAGACATTTTTTGAGAAGAAGAGATGAAAATAGCACCTCTGTTTCTGACAGTCAGTCTCAGACCCCCTGATTAGCTGTATTTGGCGTCAGATGGGACCCCCTGATTAGCTGTATGTGGGGTACGATTGGACCCCCTGATTAGCTGTATTGGGGGTAGGATCGGACCTCCTGATTAGCTGTATTTGGGGTCAGATAGGACCCCCGGGGCTCCCCATTTCTTCCCTGCAGTTTGCCAGGATCACTAAAGCCAGTGATTTATAACCATAGGGATATGAGGCCTGAATCCCCACACTGTCTGCACAGGATATCAGCCAAGACCCTCTGAGATATAACACCTGCAATAAGGAGCCTGCCAGTAACCCATTCACTGCCACAACAAGCACAAAATATCCCTACCCCAGACAGACAGACAGATATAGATAGATAGATAGATAGATAGATAGATAGATAGATAGATAGATAGATAGATAGATAGATAGATATAAACCATAAGGACCCACCTCACTCTGTCACACTGACCCCCTGATAAACTAAAATAAGCTTACTATCTAGGGGTATAATGTAAATCCTGGTCTGTGGAGCTTACAATCTAATTGTATAATGGGAGCACCTAGTGAGTTTATATTCTAATGATATAATAGGAGGTCCTGGTCTGAGGAGCTTACAATCTAGCGGTGTCACACACAGCTGTTTCCTTGCACTGGCCACACGTGGTCTCTGTCTATTAGTCACTCCAGGCCGTGCTCTCTGTCACGGATCTAATAATAATCATTACACCCCGGGGTGAGCTCACTCATTGCTCAAACCCACAGTAAACAACCCCAAACCTAGGTGCAGTTAACCCCTGCTATTCCTGTGCTACTGCCTCATATCCCCGGGCCTCTGCCAAGTGACGGTGCCGCCCTGCAGGATTATGTCAGACAGATTGGAGCTGGCGGGGAAGCCGGGGGTTAATAGAGCGTGACATTACATTAGGGGGTCACAGAATTGGCAAGAGAGAAGCCCCTCCGGACGGGAGCTCAGTCTGTGCAAGGAGAATAGTAACATGGGACATAAGATCCTGAGACTAAGAATAGTACAGAGAGACTGAGTATAGTACAGTGAGACTGAGTATAGTACAGAGAGACTGAGTATAGTACAGAGAGACTGAGTATAGTACAGTGAGACTGAGTATAGTACAGAGAGACTGAGTATAGTACAGAGAGACTGAGTATAGTACAGAGAGACTGAGTATAGTACAGAGAGACTGAGTATAGTACAGAGAGACTGAGTATAGTACAGAGAGACTGAGTATAGAGAGACTGAGTATAGTACAGAGAGACTGAGTATAGAGAGACTGAGTATAGTACAGTGAGACTGAGTATAGTACAGAGAGACTGAGTATAGTACAGAGAGACTGAGTATAGTACAGAGAGACTGAGTATAGCACAGAGAGACTGAGTATAGTACAGAGAGACTGAGTATAGTACAGAGAGACTGAGTATAGTACAGTGAGACTGAGTATAGTACAGTGAGACTGAGTATAGTACAGTGAGACTGAGTATAGTACAGTGAGACTGAGTATAGTACAGAGAGACTGAGTATAGTACAGTGAGACTGAGTATAGTACAGAGAGACTGAGTATAGTACAGAGAGACTGAGTATAGTACAGTGAGACTGAGTATAGTACAGAGAGACTGAGTATAGTACAGAGAGACTGAGTATAGTACAGAGAGACTGAGTATAGTACAGAGAGACTGAGTATAGTACAGTGAGACTGAGTATAGCACAGAGAGACTGAGTATAGTACAGAGAGACTGAGTATAGTACAGAGAGACTGAGTATAGTACAGAGAGACTGAGTATAGTACAGAGAGACTGAGTATAGTACAGAGAGACTGAGTATAGTACAGAGAGACTGAGTATAGAGAGACTGAGTATAGTACAGAGAGACTGAGTATAGTACAGTGAGACTGAGTATAGTACAGTGAGACTGAGTATAGTACAGAGAGACTGAGTATAGTACAGAGAGACTGAGTATAGTACAGTGAGACTGAGTATAGTACAGAGAGACTGAGTATAGTACAGTGAGACTGAGTATAGTACAGTGAGACTGAGTATAGTACAGAGAGACTGAGTATAGTACAGTGAGACTGAGTATAGTACAGAGAGACTGAGTATAGTACAGTGAGACTGAGTATAGCACAGAGAGACTGAGTATAGTACAGTGAGACTGAGTATAGTACAGAGAGACTGAGTATAGTACAGAGAGACTGAGTATAGTACAGAGAGACTGAGTATAGCACAGAGAGACTGAGTATAGTACAGTGAGACTGAGTATAGTACAGTGAGACTGAGTATAGTACAGTGAGACTGAGTATAGTACAGAGAGACTGAGTATAGTACAGAGAGACTGAGTATAGTACAGAGAGACTGAGTATAGTACAGAGAGACTGAGTATAGTACAGTGAGACTGAGTATAGTACAGAGAGACTGAGTATAGTACAGAGAGACTGAGTATAGTACAGAGAGACTGAGTATAGTACAGAGAGACTGAGTATAGCACAGAGAGACTGAGTATAGTACAGAGAGACTGAGTATAGTACAGTGAGACTGAGTATAGTACAGAGAGACTGAGTATAGTACAGAGAGACTGAGTATAGTACAGAGAGACTGAGTATAGTACAGTGAGACTGAGTATAGTACAGAGAGACTGAGTATAGTACAGAGAGACTGAGTATAGTACAGAGAGACTGAGTATAGTACAGAGAGACTGAGTATAGTACAGAGAGACTGAGTATAGTACAGAGAGACTGAGTATAGTACAGAGAGACTGAGTATAGTACAGAGAGACTGAGTATAGTACAGTGAGACTGAGTATAGTACAGTGAGACTGAGTATAGTACAGAGAGACTGAGTATAGTACAGTGAGACTGAGTATAGTACAGAGAGACTGAGTATAGTACAGTGAGACTGAGTATAGTACAGAGAGACTGAGTATAGTACAGTGAGACTGAGTATAGTACAGAGAGACTGAGTATAGTACAGTGAGACTGAGTATAGTACAGAGAGACTGAGTATAGTACAGTGAGACTGAGTATAGTACAGAGAGACTGAGTATAGTACAGTGAGACTGAGTATAGTACAGAGAGACTGAGTATAGAGAGACTGAGTATAGTACAGAGAGACTGAGTATAGTACAGAGAGACTGAGTATAGTACAGTGAGACTGAGTATAGTACAGTGAGACTGAGTATAGCACAGAGAGACTGAGTATAGAGAGACTGAGTATAGTACAGTGAGACTGAGTATAGTACAGAGAGACTGAGTATAGTACAGAGAGACTGAGTATAGTACAGTGAGACTGAGTATAGTACAGAGAGACTGAGTATAGCACAGGGAGACTGAGTATAGTACAGAGAGACTGAGTATAGTACAGTGAGACTGAGTATAGTACAGAGAGACTGAGTATAGTACAGAGAGACTGAGTATAGTACAGAGAGACTGAGTATAGTACAGAGAGACTGAGTATAGCACAGTGAGACTGAGTATAGTACAGAGAGACTGAGTATAGTACAGTGAGACTGAGTATAGAGAGACTGAGTATAGTACAGTGAGACTGAGTATAGTATAGAGAGACTGAGTATAGTACAGTGAGACTGAGTATAGTACAGTGAGACTGAGTATAGTACAGTGAGACTGAGTATAGTATAGAGAGACTGAGTATAGTACAGTGAGACTGAGTATAGTACAGTGAGACTGAGTATAGTACAGTGAGACTGAGTATAGAGTGACTGAGTATAGCACAGAGAGACTGAGTATAGTACAGTGAGACTGAGTATAGTACAGAGAGAATGAGTATAGTACAGAGAGACTGAGTATAGTACAGAGAGACTGAGTATAGTACAGAGAGACTGAGTATAGTACAGAGAGACTGAGTATAGTACAGAGAGACTGAGTATAGTACAGAGAGACTGAGTATAGTACAGAGAGACTGAGTATAGTACAGTGAGACTGAGTATAGTACAGTGAGACTGAGTATAGTACAGAGAGAATGAGTATAGTACAGAGAGACTGAGTATAGTACAGAGAGACTGAGTATAGTACAGAGAGACTGAGTATAGTACAGTGAGACTGAGTATAGTACAGAGAGACTGAGTATAGTACAGTGAGACTGAGTATAGTACAGAGAGACTGAGTATAGTACAGAGAGACTGAGTATAGCACAGAGAGACTGAGTATAGCACAGAGAGACTGAGTATAGCACAGTGAGACTGAGTATAGTACAGTGAGACTGAGTATAGTACAGTGAGACTGAGTATAGTACAGTGAGACTGAGTATAGTACAGTGAGACTGAGTATAGTACAGAGAGACTGAGTATAGCACAGAGAGACTGAGTATAGTACAGAGAGACTGAGTATAGTACAGTGAGACTGAGTATAGTACAGAGAGACTGAGTATAGTACAGAGAGACTGAGTATAGCACAGAGAGACTGAGTATAGCACAGTGAGACTGAGTATAGTACAGAGAGACTGAGTATAGTACAGTGAGACTGAGTATAGTACAGAGAGACTGAGTATAGCACAGAGAGACTGAGTATAGCACAGAGAGACTGAGTATAGTACAGAGAGACTGAGTATAGTACAGTGAGACTGAGTATAGTACAGAGAGACTGAGTATAGTACAGTGAGACTGAGTATAGTACAGTGAGACTGAGTATAGTACAGAGAGACTGAGTATAGTACAGTGAGACTGAGTATAGTACAGAGAGACTGAGTATAGCACAGAGAGACTGAGTATAGTACAGTGAGACTGAGTATAGTACAGAGAGACTGAGTATAGCACAGAGAGACTGAGTATAGTACAGTGAGACTGAGTATAGTACAGAGAGACTGAGTATAGTACAGAGAGACTGAGTATAGTACAGAGAGACTGAGTATAGTACAGTGAGACTGAGTATAGAGAGACTGAGTATAGTACAGTGAGACTGAGTATAGTATAGAGAGACTGAGTATAGTACAGTGAGACTGAGTATAGTACAGTGAGACTGAGTATAGTACAGTGAGACTGAGTATAGTACAGAGAGACTGAGTATAGTACAGAGAGACTGAGTATAGTACAGTGAGACTGAGTATAGTACAGAGAGACTGAGTATAGTACAGAGAGACTGAGTATAGCACAGAGAGACTGAGTATAGTACAGAGAGACTGAGTATAGTACAGAGAGACTGAGTATAGCACAGAGAGACTGAGTATAGTACAGAGAGACTGAGTATAGTACAGAGAGACTGAGTATAGTACAGAGAGACTGAGTATAGTACAGTGAGACTGAGTATAGTACAGTGAGACTGAGTATAGTACAGAGAGACTGAGTATAGTACAGAGAGACTGAGTATAGTACAGAGAGACTGAGTATAGCACAGAGAGACTGAGTATAGTACAGAGAGACTGAGTATAGTACAGAGAGACTGAGTATAGTACAGAGAGACTGAGTATAGTACAGAGAGACTGAGTATAGTACAGTGAGACTGAGTATTAGCACAGAGAAACTGAGTATAGCACAGAGAGACTGAGTATAGCACAGAGAGACTGAGTATAGTACAGAGAGACTGAGTATAGTACAGTGAGACTGAGTATAGCACAGAGACTGAGTATAGTACAGTGAGACTGAGTATTAGTACAGTGAGACTGAGTATATAGTACAGAGGACTGAGTATAGTACAGTGAGACTGAGTATAGTACAGTGAGACTGAGTATAGTACAGAGAGACTGAGTATAGTACAGAGAGATGAGTATAGTACAGAGAGACTGAGTATAGTACAGTGAGACTGAGTATAGTACAGAGAGACTGAGTATAGTACAGAGAGACTGAGTATAGTACAGAGTGAGACTGAGTATAGTACAGTGAGACTGAGTATAGTACAGTGAGGACTGAGTATAGCACAGTGAGACTGAGTATAGTACAGAGAGACTGAGTATATTACAGAGAGACTGAGTATAGTACAGTGAGACTGAGTATAGTACAGTGAGACTGAGTATAGTACAGTGAGACTGAGTATAGTACAGAGAGACTGAGTATAGTACAGAGAGACTGAGTATAGTACAGTGAGACTGAGTATAGTACAGAGAGACTGAGTATAGCACAGAGAGACTGAGTATAGTACAGAGAGACTGAGTATAGTACAGAGAGACTGAGTATAGTACAGAGAGACTGAGTATAGTACAGTGAGACTGAGTATAGTACAGAGAGACTGAGTATAGTACAGAGAGACTGAGTATAGTACAGAGAGACTGAGTATAGTACAGTGAGACTGAGTATAGTACAGAGAGACTGAGTATAGTACAGAGAGACTGAGTATAGTACAGAGAGACTGAGTATAGCACAGAGAGACTGAGTATAGTACAGTGAGACTGAGTATAGTACAGAGAGACTGAGTATAGTACAGTGAGGACTGAGTATAGTACAGATGAGACTGAGTATAGTACAGAGAGACTGAGTATAGAGAGACTGAGTATAGTACAGAGAGACTGAGTATAGTACAGAGAGACTGAGTATAGTACAGAGAGACTGAGTATAGTACAGAGAGACTGAGTATAGTACAGAGAGACTGAGTATAGTACAGAGAGACTGAGTATAGTACAGAGAGACTGAGTATAGTTACAGAGAGACTGAGTTATAGTACAGAGAGACAGGGGAGTATAGTACAGTGGACTGAGTATAGCACAGAGAGGGGACTGAGTATAGTACAGAGAGGACTGAGTATAGGCACAGAGAGACTGATGTATTAGTTACAATGTGAGGACTGAGTATAGTACAGTGAGACTGAGTATAGTACAAGGAGACTGAGTATAGTACAGAGAGACTGAGTATAGCTAAGAGAGGACTGAGTATAGTACAGTGAGACTGAGTATAGATACACAGAGAGACCTGAGTATAGTACAGTGAGATCTGAAGTATAGTACAGAGAGACATGAGTATAGAAGAGAGACTGAGTATAGCACAGTGATGACTGAAGTTATGTACAGTGAGACTGAGTATCAGCACAGAGAGGACTGAGTATAGTACAGAGAGACTGGGAGTATTAGCTACAAGAGAGACAGAGTATAGCTCAGAGAGACTGAGTATAGCACAGAGGAGACTGAGTATAGTACAAGAGAGATCTGAGTATAGTACAGTGAGACTGAGTATAGCACAGTGAGACTGAGTATAGGCACAGAGAGACTGAGTTATAGCACATGAGAGGACTGAGTATAGTACAGTGGGACTGAGTATAGTACTAGAGAGGACTGAGTATACGTACAGAGAGACTTGAGTTATAGGTACAGAGAGGACTGAGTATAGTACAGAGAGACTGAGTTTAGCACAGAGAGACTGAAGTACTAGTACAGAGAGACTGAGTATAGCACAGAGAGACTGAGTATAGCACAGAGAGACAGAGTATAGCACAGAGAGACTGAGTATAGTACTAGAGAGACTGAGTATAGTACAGTGAGACTGAGTATAGTACAGTGAGACTGAGTAAGTACAGTGAGACTGAGTATTAGTACAGTGAGACTGAGTATAAGTACAGAGAACTGAGTATAGTACAGTGAGACTGAGTATAGCACAGAGAGACTGAGTATGTACAGTGAGACTGAGTATAGTACAGTGAGACTGAGTATAGTACAGAGAGACTGAGTATAGTACAGTGAGACTGAGTATAGTACAGAGAGACTGAGTATAGTACAGAGAGACTGAGTATAGTACAGAGAGACTGAGTATAGTACAGAGAGACTGAGTATAGTACAGAGAGACTGAGTATAGTACAGAGAGACTGAGTATAGTACAGTGAGACTGAGTATAGTACAGTGAGACTGAGTATAGCACAGAGAGATGAGTATAGTACAGTGAGATGAGTATAGCACAGAGAGACTGAGTATAGTACAGAGGACTGAGTATAGTACAGAGAGACTGAGTATAGCTACAGAGAGACTGAGTATAGAACAGAGAGACTGAGTATAGTACAGTGAGGACTGAGTAATAGTACAGTGAGACTGAGTATAGTAAGTGAGACTGGAGTATAGTACAGAGAGACTTGAGTATAGTACAGAGAGACTGAGTATAGTACAGTGAGACTGAGTATAGTACAGTGAGACTGAGTATAGTACAGAGAGATCGAGTATGTACAGAGAGACTGAGTATAGTACAGAGAGACTGAGTATCAGCACAGAGAGACTGAGTATAGTACAGAGAGACTGAGTATAGTACAGAGAGACTGAGTATAGTACAGAGAGACTGAGTATAGCACAGAGAGACTGAGTATAGTACAGTGAGACTGAGTATAGAACAGAGAGACTGAGTATAGTACAGAGAGACTGAGTATAGTACAGAGAGACTGAGTATAGTACAGAGAGGATGAGTATAGTACAGTGAGACTGAGTATAGTACAGTGAGACTGAGTATAGTACAGAGAGACTGAGTATAGCACAGAGAGACTGAGTATAGTACAGAGAGACTGAGTATAGTACAGAGAGACTGAGTATAGTACAGAGAGACTGAGTATAGTACAGTGAGACTGAGTATAGTACAGAGAGACTGGTATAGCACAGTGAGACTGAGTATAAGTACAGTGAGACTGAGTATAGTACAGTGAGACTGAGTATAGTACAGTGAGACTGAGTATAGTACATGAGGACTGTGTATAGCACAGTGAGACTGAGTATATACAGTGAGACTGAGTATAGTACAGTGAGACTGAGTATAGTACGAGAGACTGAGTATAGTACAGATGAGACTGAGTATAGTACAGAGAGACTGAGTATAGCACAGTGAGTCTGAGTATAGTACAGAGAGACTGAGTATAGTACAGTGAGACTGAGTATAGTACAGAGAGACTGAGTATAGTACAGTGAGACTGAGTATAGTACAGTGAGACTGAGTATAGTACAGAGAGACTGAGTATAGCACAGTGAGACTGAGTATAGTACAGTGAGACTGAGTATAGTACAGAGAGACTGAGTATAGTACAGAGAGACTGAGTATAGTACAGTGAGACTGAGTATAGCACAGTGAGACTGAGTATAGTACAGAGAGACTGAGTATAGTACAGAGAGACTGAGTATAGTACAGAGAGACTGAGTATAGTACAGTGAGACTGAGTATAGCACAGAGAGACTGAGTATAGTACAGAGAGACTGAGTATAGTACAGAGAGACTGAGTATAGAGAGACTGAGTATAGTACAGAGAGACTGAGTATAGTACAGTGAGACTGAGTATAGTACAGAGAGACTGAGTATAGTACAGAGAGACTGAGTATAGTACAGAGAGACTGAGTATAGTACAGTGAGACTGAGTATAGTACAGTGAGACTGAGTATAGTACAGAGAGACTGAGTATAGTACAGAGACTGAGTATAGCACAGAGAGACTGAGTATAGTACAGTGAGACTGAGTATAGCACAGAGAGACTGAGTATAGTACAGTGAGACTGAGTATAGTACAGAGAGACTGAGTATAGAGAGACTGAGTATAGTACAGTGAGACTGAGTATAGTACAGTGAGACTGAGTATAGTACAGAGAGACTGAGTATAGTACAGAGAGACTGAGTATAGCACAGAGAGACTGAGTATAGCACAGAGAGACTGAGTATAGTACAGTGAGACTGAGTATAGTACAGAGAGACTGAGTATAGTACAGTGAGACTGAGTATAGTATAGTGAGACTGAGTATAGCACAGAGAGACTGAGTATAGCACAGAGAGACTGAGTATAGTACAGTGGGACTGAGTATAGTACAGAGAGACTGAGTATAGTACAGAGAGACTGAGTATAGTACAGTGAGACTGAGTATAGTACAGAGAGACTGAGTATAGTACAGAGAGACTGAGTATAGTACAGAGAGACTGAGTATAGTACAGAGAGACTGAGTATAGTACAGAGAGACTGAGTATAGCACAGAGAGACTGAGTATAGTACAGAGAGACTGAGTATAGTACAGTGAGACTGAGTATAGCACAGAGAGACTGAGTATAGTACAGAGAGACTGAGTATAGTACAGTGAGACTGAGTATAGTACAGAGAGACTGGAGTATAGTACAGAGAGACTAGAGTATAGTACAGTGAGACTGAGTATAGTACAGAGAGACTGAGTATAGTACAGAGAGACTGAGTATAGTACAGAGAGACTGAGTATAGTACAGAGAGAGATATAGCACGTAGAGAATGAGTATAGCACAGAGAGACTGAGTATAGTACAGTGAGACTGAGTATAGTACAGAGAGACTGAGTATAGTACAGTGAGACTGAGTATAGTACAGAGAGACTGAGTATAGTACAGAGAGACTGAGTATAGTACAGAGAGACTGAGTATAGTACAGAGAGACTGAGTATAGTACAGAGAGACTGAGTATAGTACAGAGAGACTGAGTATAGTACAGAGAGACTGAGTATAGTACAGTGAGACTGAGTATAGTACAGAGAGACTGAGTATAGTACAGAGAGCTGAGTATAGTACAGTGAGACTGAGTATAGTACAGTGAGACTGAGTATAGTACAGAGAGACTGAGTATAGTACAGTGAGACTGAGTATAGAGAGACTGAGTATAGTACAGAGAGACTGAGTATAGTACAGAGAGACTGAGTATAGTACAGAGAGACTGAGTATAGTACAGTGAGACTGAGTATAGTACAGTGAGACTGAGTATAGTACAGTGAGACTGAGTATAGTACAGAGAGACTGAGTATAGTACAGAGAGACTGAGTATAGTACAGAGAGACTGAGTATAGTACAGTGAGACTGAGTAAAGTACAGAGAGACTGAGTATAGTACAGAGAGACTGAGTATAGTACAGAGAGACTGAGTATAGTACAGAGAGACTGAGTATAGTACAGAGAGACTGAGTATAGTACAGTGAGACTGAGTACAGAGAGACTGAGTATAGTACAGAGAGACTGAGTATAGTACAGAGAGACTGAGTATAGTACAGAGAGACTGAGTATAGTACAGAGAGACTGAGTATAGTACAGTGAGACTGAGTATAGTACAGAGAGACTGAGTATAGTACAGAGAGACTGAGTATAGTACAGTGAGACTGAGTATAGTACAGTGAGACTGAGTATAGTACAGTGAGACTGAGTATAGTACAGTGAGACTGAGTATAGTACAGAGAGACTGAGTATAGTACAGTGAGACTGAGTATAGTAGTACAGTGAACTGAGTATAGTACAGAGAGACTGAGTATAGCACAGAGACTGAGTATAGTACAGTGAGACTGAGTATAGCACAGTGAGACTGAGTATAGTACAGAGAGACTGAGTATAGTACAGAGAGACTGAGTATAGTACAGTGAGACTGAGTATAGTACAGAGAGACTGAGTATAGTACAGTGAGACTGAGTAAAGTACAGAGAGACGAGTATAGTACAGAGACTGAGTATAGTACAGAGAGACTGAGTATAGTACAGAGAGACTGAGTATAGTACAGTGAGACTGAGTATAGTACAGTGAGACTGAGTATAGTACAGAGAGACTGAGTATAGCACAGAGAGACTGAGTATAGTACAGTGAGACTGAGTATAGCACAGTGAGACTGAGTATAGTACAGAGAGACTGAGTATAGTACAGAGAGACTGAGTATAGTACAGAGAGACTGAGTATAGTACAGTGAGACTGAGTATAGTACAGTGAGACTGAGTATAGTACAGAGAGACTGAGTATAGCACAGAGAGACTGAGTATAGTACAGAGAGACTGAGTATAGTACAGAGAGACTGAGTATAGTACAGAGAGACTGAGTATAGTACAGAGAGACTGAGTATAGTACAGAGAGACTGATATAGTACAGAGAGACTGAGTATAGTACAGAGAGACTGAGTATAGTACAGTGAGACTGAGTATAGTACAGTGAGACTGAGTATAGTACAGAGAGACTGAGTATAGCACAGAGAGACTGAGTATAGTACAGTGAGACTGAGTATAGTACAGAGAGACTGAGTATAGCACAGAGAGACTGAGTATAGCACAGAGAGACTGAGTATAGTACAGAGAGACTGAGTATAGTACAGAGAGACTGAGTATAGTACAGAGAGACTGAGTATAGAGAGACTGAGTATAGCACAGAGAGACTGAGTATAGTACAGAGAGACTGAGTATAGTACAGAGAGACTGAGTATAGTACAGAGAGACTGAGTATAGTACAGTGAGACTGAGTATATACAGTGAGACTGAGTATAGTACAGTGAGACTGAGTATAGTACAGTGAGACTGAGTATAGTACAGTGAGACTGAGTATAGCACAGAGAGACTGAGTATAGTACAGTGAGACTGAGTATAGTACAGTGAGACTGAGTATAGTACAGAGAGACTGAGTATAGTACAGTGAGACTGAGTATAGTACAGAGAGACTGAGTATAGTACAGAGAGACTGAGTATAGTACAGAGAGACTGAGTATAGTACAGAGAGACTGAGTATAGTACAGAGAGACTGAGTATAGTACAGAGAGACTGAGTATAGTACAGTGAGACTGAGTATAGTACAGTGAGACTGAGTATAGCACAGAGAGACTGAGTATAGTACAGTGAGACTGAGTATAGCACAGAGAGACTGAGTATAGTACAGAGAGACTGAGTATAGTACAGAGAGACTGAGTATAGAGAGACTGAGTATAGTACAGAGAGACTGAGTATAGTACAGAGAGACTGAGTTTAGAGACTGAGTATAGTACAGTGAGACTGAGTATAGTACAGAGAGACTGAGTATAGTACAGTGAGACTGAGTAAGTACAGTGAGACTGAGTATAGTACAGAGAGACTGAGTATAGTACAGTGAGACTGAGTAAGTACAGTGAGACTGAGTATAGTACAGAGAGACTGAGTATAGTACAGAGAGACTGAGTATAGTACAGAGAGACTGAGTATAGTACAGTGAGACTGAGTATAGTACAGTGAGACTGAGTATAGTACAGTGAGACTGAGTATAGTACAGTGAGACTGAGTAGTACAGTGAGAGAGTATAGTACAGTGAGACGAGTATAGTACAGAGAGACTGAGTATAGTACAGTGAGACTGAGTATAGTACAGAGAGACTGAGTATAGTACAGAGAGACTGAGTATAGCACAGAGAGACTGAGTATAGCACAGAGAGACTGAGTATAGTACAGTGAGACTGAGTATAGTATAGAGAGACTGAGTATAGTACAGAGAGACTGAGTATAGTACAGAGAGACTGAGTATAGTACAGAGAGACTGAGTATAGTACAGAGAGACTGAGTATAGCACAGAGAGACTGAGTATAGTACAGAGAGACTGAGTATAGCACAGAGAGACTGAGTATAGTACAGTGAGACTGAGTATAGCACAGAGAGACTGAGTATAGCACAGTGAGACTGAGTATAGTACAGAGAGACTGAGTATAGCACAGAGAGACTGAGTATAGCACAGAGAGACTGAGTATAGTACAGTGAGACTGAGTATAGTACAGAGACTGAGTATAGTACAGAGAGACTGAGTATAGCACAGAGAGACTGAGTATAGCACAGAGAGACTGAGTATAGTACAGAGAGACTGAGTATAGTACAGTGAGACTGAGTATAGCACAGAGAGACTGAGTATAGTACAGAGAGACTGAGTATAGTACAGAGAGACTGAGTATAGCACAGAGAGACTGAGTATAGTACAG
>JAPZIH010001180.1:0-54329 GCA_027410445.1 Discoglossus pictus
TTTACATGAGGCTACACGACCGCGGACCGCGCAATACACTGCAGAACACGTAGCACTTTACACATCAACCTACGAACTAGAAAATCCATTATTACAAAAGACGGAAAATGCTCATGAAACGCGTAACACATTAATAACATTACGAATATACAATGCCGCTTTACACAATAAACTAACGGCTTTACCTCGCGCACGCAGCCTATTTATAATGCACAGTTGGGACATTCATTACACTTTATCATCAGGGCACCAACACTCAAACTGTGCATTCTATGCTGTTGGAAAATACAAACAGATTGTTAGCTCTCCAGGCTATTGATGGCGTCATATATTAATTATAAATACTTAAAGTATATTAATTTATTCGAGAAATATTTCATTATTACTTAACTACATATAGATAAATATATATCTCTCTTTATCTTGACTGATGAGGGTGCTCAGAGGAGCAAAGGTACACGACAGGAGAGGCTCGCAATGACCGCTCATGGTCCTCCCAGTACAAAACGGTTTACATTGTGTGTCAAACAGCATTCCCATGGCCTCAAATTGTATTGCACCATCATTTTTTATGTTATTAGTAATAAATGATAATAATATGTATGTATGTATATATATATATATATATAGTAAATAAATAGTACATCAATGTTCACATTTAAATGTCTAAAACAAGTTAAAAAACCTGCTTCCAGCTCAGAATTCAGAGAAAAACAGTTATTACACTGCATTCTGGGAAGCTGAGCAGGAATATGCAAATGTGCCCACAGATGCTTCAATCTTCTATCCATAACCATTTTAAACATGGCTTCCTTTAAGCTTATGGTCGCTGCATTACACAGCCACCAAGGTTGGATTGTACACAAGCTGAGAATCCTATCCACGCGCAGCCGTTTCAAGGGTACTGCCTATGATCAGTGTGGGGCGGGATTCCAGCTTGTGTAGTGGAAATTTTGAGTAGGTAGTTCAACACAACAGTCATTTAATATTTGGTGGACCAAAGAGTGATAGAAGCCTCCACTGTACAGTAGTACAGTAAATAAATATTACATCTGTGTTCACATTTGAATGTCTAAAACAAGGTAAAAAACCTGCTTCCTGCTCAGAATACCGAGAAATACAGTTATTACACTGCATTCTGGGAAGCTGAGCAGGGTCATGCAAATGTGTCCACAAATGCTTTGTTCTTCTATCCATAACAATTTTAAACATGGCTTCCTTTAAGCTTATGCCCGTTGCATTACACACACTATATTCTCTGAGCCTTCAAGGTAGTTCTTCATAAAGATGCTTTATACTTTCAGTTTATATATATTCAGTTATAGTTCTTGCATTGTCAGAGCTTGAAATGTACTTTATATGTGGTGTTATCTCAATCAAATTACCTCTAGGACAATACAATCTGTTGACCTAAGCATAGGTGACTGGTAGGCACAAATAATCCCAAACTCCAACTATAGTAATATAATAATATATAATAGTTGTCAAACTACGAAACCTCGTCACACGAAGCGAGGGATGCAGTTTGGTTCGCAAATGTCAATACAGACCCCCATAAGCCCTTCATTAACTGTGTCACACATGGGGGTCAATACAGACCCCCATAAGCACTTAATTAATCCCCTCACTCATGGGGGTCAATATAGACCCTCATAAGTCCTTAATTAACTCTGTCACTCATGGTGGTCAATACAGACCCCCATACGACCTTCATTAACCCTGTCACTCATGGGGGTCAATACAGACCCCCATAAGACCTTCATTCACCCTGTCACTCATGGGGGTCAATATAGACACCCATAAGTACTAAATTAACACCCTCACTCATGTGGGTCAATACAGACCCCCATAAAACCCTAATTAACCCTGTCACTCATGGGGGTCAATACAGACCCCCATAATACACACAATTAACCCTATCACTCATGGGGGTCAATAAAGACCCACATAAGCCCATAAATAACCGTGGCATTCATGGGGGTCAATACAGACTCCCATAAACCCTTAATTAACCCTGTCACTCATGGGGGTCCATACAGACCCTCATAAGCCTCTATTTAACCACATCAGTCCAATAAGGGTATATTAAGACCATTATGGTCCTGTTACAACCCAACATTAACCACATAAGTGCCATGACGGTCCTCAAGGACCATCATGACACTAAGTATAAACACTACACTATACTGCACTATACCCCCCCAGTAAAACATTAAATATCCACTAAACACCCTCTACACTACCCTTTTAACACCTACACTACCTACCTACCCCCTAATAACCCCCACCACTTTAATTACAGAAAATAAAAAAGCCTAAAGTCACAAAAATCCTAAATCACAAAAATAAAAAAGGAGCATTACAGAAAATAAAAAAACAGAAAAATAAATTACACACCTGAAAAGGAAATACATATACATATAATACAAATACATACAATACAAACACATACAATACAAATAAAATGAAATACAATACAATACACCCCTATCTAATATACAATACATCCTATCTATCTAATATACATCCCCCAATCTATCTAAATAAATACCATCATCTAATATACATCCTATCTATATAATATACATCACACAATCTTTGTAATATAAATAAATACTATCTATCTAATATACATCCTATCTATCTAATATACTTCCCCCAATCTATCTAAATAAATACCACAATCTAATATACAATACATGCTATGCTATCTATATAAAACAAATACCCCTAGCTAACATACAATAAATGCTAATATATATATAAAATAATCTAATTCTAAGCTAAAATAAAATAATTAAGACCACTTACCTTTGCAGATGTCCCTTCAGATCAGCCACCTAGGGAAAAAAAAAAAAAATGAGTGCAACACATTTACAGTAAATAAATAAGCATTCTAAATATTCTACTCACCTTTCCAGCATGTCCCGTCCTTCTTCTTTTCTTCTTCTCCGGGGCAGCCACTGTTAAAAAAACATAACATTAGTACACATAAATAAGCATAAAAATAAACATAATCTACATTGTGCTTACCTCCCCGCGATGTCTCCGGCCTCCTCCTCTTCTGCCCCGCTCTGGAACCGCACTCTAAAAATAAAAAAATAAAAAAGATAACAGACACCCGCACTCGCGGACATCCGAAAAAAAACATAACAAAAACATCACACACAGCATGGGGGGACAGCCAGGACATCTGGGGGTGAGGTTGCACACAAATTAAAGTCGATTTTAAGGAGTTTCGCCACTTGAAAATAGGCTAAGTGAGAAAAAAAATGGCGGCCCAAAAAAATGAAAACAAGGCTCCATGACCCCGAAGCGCAGAAAACACTGAAAAGGACATACGACTTTTAAATATGACCCGCAGAACTTAGAAAAAAAAAATACAAGGTCACAAAAACACGAAGTTAACGGCCGAAATCCGTACATTAAAAAACAACACAAAATACAAACAAAACATTAAAAAAAACAACACATAGCATGGGGGACAGCCATGACATCTGCCAGTGAGGTTGTACGTAGAGATGCCGCGGACAGTTCGCCCGCGGGCTATTCACAGCGATTTTGTCTCATTCGCGCTCGCATCGGACAGCGGACACATGCGCTTTTCGGTCCGCCCCCTATTCTTTATCATTGAGGAAACTATGACCCTGCACCTCACAGTCAGCAGACACATTAGAGCCAATCAGCAGCATACACTCCCTTCCAGAGCCTTCCATCTGAAGGACAGCATACATTTTAGAATCATTCTGAAGCTGCATTCGTTGTGAGAGGACAGATAGTGTAGCTGCTGGAGATTTAATAGAGAAATAGATAGCCAGGCTGTGTATTTAGCTTCCACTGCAGACCTGAAGGACTCATCTGATATCTGCTGCAAGGACAGCAACCCAAAAAGTCCTTTTTAGGGCTAGAACATCATTTATTTTATTTTATAATTTTTTTCTGTGTAATCTAATTGCATATGCCTGCCAGCCAGCGTGTGTGTGTGTGACAGGCTAACACCTAACAGCTTATATTGTGCTTATTTTCACTACTCATACCTAGTGGTGTACCATACATTGAAAACAACCATTTTTTTCCTGTAATTTAATTTCAGTTGCCTGCCTGTGTCAGGCTCACAGCTAATATTCTGCTCTGTTTCACCAGTCATAGTTGGTGTACCATACATTGAAAAAAAACAACCCCTTTTTCTTTTAATCTAATTTCAGTTGCCTGTCTGTGTCAGGCTCACAGCTTATATTGTGCTCAGTGAAATAAAACAACACTTTTTTGACTGTAATAGATTGAATAGCAATTGCCTGCCTACAGGTGTGTGTGTGAGGCCTACAGCGCCTACTCTGCCAACTTTTGCCAGTGCACAGTGACACTCATATCTGATGGCACCTTAGATTGCACGCGCAGTGCCCCAAATTTGAAGTGGGAGGACGACCAAGCATCTTTTTCCATCTCCCGCTTCCAAAAATCCATGCCATATACACGTCCCCTGATAGGTGACGTAACAGGTATCAAACTGATAGGAATAAATAGTACAACTTAATATACCACTCCTATCTGGTGGCACATTACATTGCACGTGCAGTGCCCCAAATTCGTAGTAGGAGGTCCGACCAAGCATCTTTTTCCATCTCCCTGTTCCAAAAATCAATGCCATATACACGTCCCCTAATAGTGGATGTAACAGGGATTAAACCGATAGGAATAGTATTACTTAACAGTACACACCTTATAATAACGCAGACAGAGGCAACGCAGAGAGAGGAGTCTGAAGAAGAGGAGTCAGAGGAGGAAGGTGGCTTTGAGGAGGTGCAAGACCAAACACAGCAGGCGTCCCAGGGGGCTTGTTGTCACCTTTCGGGGACCCTTGGTGGCTGGGTGGAGGAAGAGACCTTCAATGACATCAGTGAGGACAAGGAACGGGACATGGCTAGCTTGGTATCCAACCTTGTGCAAATGCGGAGTTTGCGGTTGTGCAAAGGGACTGTTTGCGGTTGTTTGAAGGTGCATTAAACAGGGAGATTGGTCTGTTACTGTGAAGCTGGTGTAACCCTTACACTACCTGATTGATACAGCATTATACCTAATGTTTTAAAGCGTGTTATTCCAAACAATTTAGGAATGTTAGGTGATTTATGCCCTGTATGGCTTAAAACCAGACTGCATCAACTATGAAATTTTCCGTGGGAGTTTTGCCATGGAACCCCCTCCGGCATGCCACAGTCCAGGTGTTAGTCCCCTTGAAACAACTTTCCCATCACTATTGTGGCCAGAAAGAGTCCCTGTGGGTTTTGAAATTTGCCTGCCCATTGAAGTCTATGGCGGTTCGCCCGGTTCGCCCGTTCACGCACATTTGATGAAATTTGCGTCCGCGGTTCGCAAACTGAAAATTTTATGTTTGCGACATCACTAGTTGTCCGTTAATTAAAGTCGAATTTAATGAGTTTAGTAAATTGAAAATCGGCTAAGCAAGAAAAAAATAGCGGCGGAACAAAATTAAAACGAGGCTTCACGACACGGAAATGCGCAAAACCCTGCAAGGCACGTTCGAATTTTGCCAGGGACGTACAAGGTACAAAAATACACAGTTAGCAAGCATGGAAAATGCTTCCAACCTGCGTAGCACATAAACAAACTACGCCATTTTATAACACTAAAACATTACGAATCAAAAATGGCGCTTTACACAAATAAACCAACGGTTTGCTCTCGCACATGCAGCATATTTCTAATGCATTGTTGGGACATTGATGACACTTTCTCCTCAGGGCAGCAACAGTCCAACTGTACATTGTATGCTACAGGAAAATTAAAATAAATAAGAAGCTCTTCAGGCCATTCATTGCTGGATATATCAATTACAAATAGGTAAAGTATATTACATAGTTACATAGGCCCTCATTCAATTGCGATTTGGCCAATTGAATAGGGCTCTAAATAAGCACATAGCATATATTTTTTAAAGAAGTTTTTAGTAAGTGAAAACCTTGCTTTTGGATAGATGCTTACTAGCTAAAAACTTCTTTAAAAAATATATGTTATGTCCTTATTTAGAGCCCTATTCAATTGGCAAAATTGCAATTGAATGAGGGCCATAGTATTTAAGGTTGAAAAAAGACTTTCAGTCCATCAAATTCAACCTTTTAAGATCTTCTTTGATCTGCAATATGCGGATTAACTATTAATTCATTCGTTGTTAATTAATTATTAATCAATTATTTAATGTTTTTTTTTTATTTATTTTTTATTATTATTATTATTATTAATTAGTCCAGAGGAAGGCAAATAGAAAAAAAAAAAAAAAAAAAACAAGCGAGACTTAGCCAATTGTCTAAAGGGGAAATGTTAAAAATTTGGATCATTACTGTCTCTCTAATTATCCATGATAACCCTGAATACCCTTTTTAATTAGAAATAAATCTAGTCCCTTTTTAAAGTTATCTATCGAATCTGCTGTCACCACCTCCTCTGGTAGAGAATTCCACAGATTAACCACCCTTACTGTGAAGAACCCTTTTCTTTCTTTGAGGTGGAATCTTTTTACTTCTAACCTCAAGTGATGTCCTCTTGTCAGTTGAAAACCTCTTGGCACAAAAAGTTCCCCCGACAAATCTTTATACTGACCCTGGATGTATTTATATAAGGTTATCATATCTCCTCTTAGACGCCTTTTTTCTAGAGAAAATAAGTTTAATTTGGTTAGTCTTTCTTCATAACTTAGCCCCTCCATTCCCCTTATTAGTTTGGTTGCCCTTCTCTGTACCTTTTCCAGCTCTAAAATGTCCTTTTTATTAAGTGGTGCCCAAAATTGTACTCCATATTCCAAATGAGGGCGTACTAGAGATTTGTATAGTAGCAGAATTATATTTGCTTCCCTGGCTTCTATACCTTTCTTAATACATGCTAATATTTTATTTGCCTTTGCAGCTGCTGCTTGGCTTTGAGCACTGTTACCTAGGTGGTTGTCCACAAGCACTCCCAAATCCCTTTCAATATCTGATACACCTAGATTTGCTCCATTAAGATTATAAATTGCATGGCTATTTTTCCTTCCCAGATGCATAACCTTACATTTATTCGTATTAAATCTCATCTGCCATTTAGATGCCCATTCCTCAATTTTATGTAAATCCCCTTGGAGGGAAAGCACATCATTTTCTGATTTAATTACCTTGCACAACTTTGTGTCATCAGCAAAAATGGAGACCCCACACTCCAATCCTACCTCTAAGTCATTAATAAATATGTTAAAAAGGAGAGGACCTAATACTGAACCCTGAGGAACCCCACTTACCACATTAGTCCAATCGGAGTATGTTCCATTTACAACAACCCTTTGCTTCCTGTCTTTTAGCCAGCTCTCAATCCATGAGCAGATATTTACTGCAATTCCTGTATCCCTTAGTTTGCCCAATAGTCTCCCATGTGGCACTGTATCAAAAGCCTTTGCAAAATCCAAAAAGACTACATCCACTGAGTTGCTGTGATCCAGGTTCCTACTAACCTCCTCATAGAAACTAATTAGATTTGTTTGACATGACCTATCCCTCATAAACCCATGTTGACTCCTACTTATAATCCTGTTCAAATAGACATATTCTTGTATATTATCCCTTATTAACCCTTCTAAAAGCTTCCCCACTACAGAAGTGAGGCTCACTGGTCTATAATTCCCCGGATTTGCTCTAGCTCCCTTTTTAAATATAGGTATCATATCAGCTTTTCTCCAGTCATCTGGTAGAGACCCTTTGTTGAGTGAATCTTGAAAAATTAAATATAATGGTTTGGCTATTACAGAACCCAGTTCCCTTAGTACCCTTGGATGTATTCCATCAGGACCCGGGGCTTTATTAACATTTATTTTTTCCAACCTCTTTTGGATTACTTCCTGTGTTAACCAATTATTTGGCAAAGGTAGTGTAGCCCCATTATGTCGCAGTGTCCCAACCACTGGTACCTCCCTTGTGTATACCGAAGAAAAGAACCTATTTAGCTCATCTGCCTTTTCCTGGTCACAAATTTTCAGACAGCCTGTTTCACATTGTAATGTTCCTATAGCTTCCTTCCTCGCCTTCTTCCCATTAATATACTTAAAAAATATTTTAGGGTTAGTCTTACTCTCTTTTGCAATTAATTTTTCATTTTCTATTTTAGCCAGTCTAATCGCGCTTTTGCAAGCCTTGTTGATTTCCTTGTATTCCCGTAAAGCAGTCTCTGTCCCCTCTTGTTTGTATAATTTAAATGCCTGTTTTTTACTTCGTATCTTGATCTTTAAATCATTGTTAAGCCACATGGGTTGTGATTTACTCCTTTTACTTTTATTCCCACACGGTATATGCCGATGTGTATGTATATTTAGTAAGGATTTAAATGTTGTCCATTTATGTTCAGTGTTTTTACCTATCAGTTCTTTGTCCCAGTCTATACTTTGTATTGCTGCCCTTAGACCGTTAAAATCTGCCCTTTTAAAATTAAGAGTTTTTGTTGGCCCCTTAAAATGTTTTTTTTTTTAATTCAATCTCAAATGAGACTGTGTTGTGATCACTGTTTCCCGAAGGTTGCCCTATTTCAACATTTGATACAATATCAATATTATTTGTAGGAGTAAATCTAAGATAGCTTCATTTCTAGTAGGCTCCTGTATAACCTGGGCCAGATAATGATCCCTGAGTGTACTCAAGAACCTGCTCCCCTTAGCTGAACTGCTGGTCTCATTTATCCAGTTTATTTCAGGGTAATTAAAATCTCCCATTATTAGAACTTGCCCGTACTTAGCTGCATTTCCAATCTGTAACAATAATTGTATTTCCTCACTTTCAGCTATATTTGGGGGTTTATAGCATACTCCTACTAATATTCTTTTGGAATTTGCTGCTCCTCTATTTAACTCTACCCACAAACATTCAACTTTATCACTAGGTCCACCATAAATATCTTCTCTGACTATAGCCTTAAATTCAGGCTTAACATACAGGCAAATCCCTCCTCCTCGTTTACCATTGCCGCTATCTTTCCTAAATAGGTTATAACCATCCAGATTAACAGTCCAGTCATGAGATTCATCCCACCATGTTTCGATAATGCCTATTAAATCCCATTTTTCATTAATTGCTAATAATTCTAACTCTCCCATTTTACCTGGCAAGCTTCTGGCATTAGCAAGCATACACCTTATGTTATGAGTCTGTAGTTCTGAAGTGCCTGCCACTGAACTTGAAGTACTTAGTACTACCTCCATATTGACTATACTACCCCTCCCCCCATCTCCTCCCCTATGAGTTGTTAATTCATCCCTTATATCCTCTACACTTTCTACCCCATTACTTATATCTAGTCCCTCCCCCCCACCTACTAGTTTAAAAACTCCCCCAGCCTTTCTACCATCCTATCCCCTAGTACAAAAGCTCCCTCATCATTAAGGTGCAATCCATCCCTACTGTAGAGATTGTACCGAAGTGAGAAGTCAGCCCAGTGCTCTAAAAATCCAAACCCCTCCTTAGTGCACCACATCTTTAGCCACGCATTAACCTCCCTAATCTCCTTCTGCCTCCCTGGGCTAGCACGTGGCACTGGTAGTATCTCAGAAAATACTACCTTGGAGGTCCTTGCCTTCAGCTTATTACCTAGTTCTCTAAAATCATTCTTTAGGACACTCCATCTTCCACTAACTTTGTCATTGGTACCAATATGTACCAAGACCACCGGTTCATTTCCAGCAAACTGTTAGATTGCTGGGATCTGGGTGACAAATCACCCTGTCTACCTTCCTAATAATAGAGTCCCCTACAACCAAAACCTGTCTGTTCTGCCTATTCTGCCCTCCCTCTTCTCCAGTAGAGCTGTTCGCCCGGCTGCTAGAGGGAACAGCTCTATCTGGCATTGCCATTCCTGAATGGACATCGCCAACAGTTTCACTCAATCTGGCAAATCTGTTGTTGTTTGCCAACTCAGAACTGGCCTGCCTCCTCCTGTTCCCCCTGCTTCCCCTTGTAACTGTAACCCAGCTGCCTCCCTGGACATCCTCACTAGCCCCAGCTCCACCCTCCATGCTAGGCCCAGCTAAACTGTGCTCAGTGAGCACCAACCCCCTTTCCAGTGGAGCAATATCACTAAGTGCTGCAATTCTCCTCTCCAGATCTCCAATTTGAGCTTTCAGAGAGGCAACATGCTCACACCTCTCACAGAGGTATGGACCCTGGATCATCTGTTCCAGTATTGCATACATATGACAGGATGTACACTGAATAAGGTTGCCACTGGACTGACTCATAATTATTATTATTGTCTACGAAATTTCAGTGGGAAAAATAAAGAATATAATATAATATATTTATATAAAGTTTTCCTCCTTTGCACTATAAATCTGCCCTCCCTTTTCTTTGAAGGCCCTCCTTTTATTTAAACTCCTAGGCTTTTACTAGAATTGCACTTGATACTGAAAATGTTCGCAAGCTCACAAGTTCCCCTTCTCCGGTTTCTATTAACTTCTGCCTTCTCGCCTGGGCACAATTAGTGCACTCTGCAATTTATCAGCCTTTACTTGTAAGGTAAATCCACTTGTAAACAGACCCCAAACCAGCTCACAAACCTTTTATACAAGTTTAACAGTCAAGCCACACCCCTCTCACCTGGGCACAATTAGTGCACTCTGCAGTTTCTCAGCCTTTACTTTTTAAGGTAAATCCACTTGTAAAAAGACCCCAAACCAGCTCACAAACCTTTTATACAAGTTTAACAGTCAAGCCACACCCCTCTCACCTGGGCACAATTAGTGCAATCTGCAGTTTATCAGCCTTTACTTTTTAAGGTAAATCCACTTGTAAACAGACCCCAAACCAGCTCACAAACCTTTTATACAAGTTTAACAGTCAAGCCACAGGAGAGACAGGAGGGACACAGACAGAGAGAGACAGGAGGGACAGAGAGAGACAGGAAGGACACGGATGGAGGGACACAGATAGAGAGACAGGAGGGACACAGACAGAGAGAGACAGGAGGGACACAGATAGACAGGAGGGACAGAGAGAGACAGGAAGGACACGGATGGAGGGACACAGATAGAGAGACAGGAGGGACACAGACAGAGAGAGACAGGAGGGACACAGATAGACAGGAGGGACAGAGAGAGACAGGAAGGACACGGATGGAGGGACACAGATAGAGAGACAGGAGGGACACAGAGAGAGAGGCAAGAGGGACACAGAGAGAGAGGGACAGGAGGGACACAGATAGAGAGAGACAGGAGGTAGAGAGAGAGAGAGACAGGAGGTACACAGAGAGAGAGAGAGACAGGAGGTACACAGAGAGAGAGACAGGAGGGACACAGAGAGAGAGAGGCAGGAGGGACAGAGAGAGGGAGGGACACATAGAGAGAGAGAGACAGGAGAAACACAGAGAGAGAGAGAGACAGGAGAAACACATAGAGAGAGAGAGACAGGAGGGACACATACAGAGAGAGACAGGAGGGACACAGACAGAGAGAGACAGGAGGGACACAGACCGAGAGAGACAGGAGGGACACAGAGAGATGGAGACAGTAGGGACACAGAGAGATGGAGACAGTAGGGACACAGAGAGATGGAGACAGTAGGGACACAGATAGAGACAGGAGGGACACAGACTGAGAGAGACAGGAGGGACACAGACAGAGAGAGACAGGAGGGACACAGAGAGATGGAGACAGTAGGGACACAGAGAGATGGAGACAGTAGGGACACAGATAGAGACAGGAGGGACACAGACAGAGAGAGACAGGAGGGACACAGATAGACAGGAGGGACAGAGAGAGACAGGAAGGACACGGATGGAGGGACACAGATAGAGAGACAGGAGGGACACAGACAGAGAGAGACAGGAGGGACACAGATAGACAGGAGGGACAGAGAGAGACAGGAAGGACACGGATGGAGGGACACAGATAGAGAGACAGGAGGGACACAGAGAGAGAGGCAAGAGGGACACAGAGAGAGAGGGACAGGAGGGACACAGATAGAGAGAGACAGGAGGTAGAGAGAGAGAGAGAGACAGGAGGTACACAGAGAGAGAGAGAGACAGGAGGTACACAGAGAGAGAGACAGGAGGGACACAGAGAGAGAGAGGCAGGAGGGACAGAGAGAGGGAGGGACACATAGAGAGAGAGAGACAGGAGAAACACAGAGAGAGAGACAGGAGAAACACATAGAGAGAGAGAGACAGGAGGGACACAGACAGAGAGAGACAGGAGGGACACAGACAGAGAGAGACAGGAGGGACACAGACCGAGAGAGACAGGAGGGACACAGAGAGATGGAGACAGTAGGGACACAGAGAGATGGAGACAGTAGGGACACAGATAGAGACAGGAGGGACACAGATAGAGACAGGAGGGACACAGACTGAGAGAGACAGGAGGGACACAGACAGAGAGAGACAGGAGGGACACAGAGAGATGGAGACAGTAGGGACACAGAGAGATGGAGACAGTAGGGACACAGATAGAGACAGGAGGGACACAGATAGAGACAGGAGGGACACAGACTGAGAGAGACAGGAGGGACAGAGAGAGACAGGAAGGACACGGATGGAGGGACACCGATAGAGAGACAGGAGGGACACAGACAGAGAGAGACAGGAGGGACACAGATAGACAGGAGGGACAGAGAGAGACAGGAAGGACACGGATGGAGGGACACAGATAGAGAGACAGGAGGGACACAGAGAGAGAGGCAAGAGGGACACAGAGAGAGAGGGACAGGAGGGACACAGATAGAGAGAGACAGGAGGTAGAGAGAGAGAGAGACAGGAGAAACACAGAGAGAGAGAGACAGGAGAAACACATAGAGAGAGAGAGACAGGAGGGACACAGACAGAGAGAGACAGGAGGGACACAGACAGAGAGAGACAGGAGGGACACAGACAGAGAGAGACAGGAGGGACACAGACCGAGAGAGACAGGAGGGACACAGAGAGATGGAGACAGTAGGGACACAGAGAGATGGAGACAGTAGGGACACAGATAGAGACAGGAGGGACACAGATAGAGACAGGAGGGACACAGACTGAGAGAGACAGGAGGGACACAGACAGAGAGAGACAGGAGGGACACAGACAGAGAGAGACAGGAGGGACACAGACCCAAAGAGACAGGAGGGACACAGACCCAAAGAGACAGGAGGGACACAGACCCAGAGGGACAGGAGGGACACAGACAGAGAGAGAGACAGGAGGGACACAGAGAGATGGAGACAGTAGGGACACAGAGAGATGGAGACAGTAGGGACACAGATAGAGACAGGAGGGACACAGATAGAGACAGGAGGGACACAGACTGGGAGGGACACAGACAGAGAGAGACAGGAGGGACACAGACCGAGAGAGACACAGGAGGGACACAGACAGAGAGAGAGACACAGGAGGACACAGATAGAGAGACAGGAGGGACAGAGAGAGACAGGAAGGACACGGATGGAGGGACACAGATAGAGAGACAGGAGGACAGAGAGAGAGAGAGACAGGAGGGACACGGTGGATAGAGAAACAGACAGAGAGAGACAGGAGGGACACGGATAGAGAGACAGGAGGGTCACAGACAGAGACAGGAGGTACACAGAGAGAGAGAGACAGGAGGTACCCAGATAGAGAGACAGGAGGGACACAGAGAGAGGGGCAAGAGGGACAAAGAGAGAGAGACAGGAGGGACACAGAGAGAGAGAGGCAGGAGGGACAGAGAGAGGGAGGGACACATAGAGAGAGAGAGACAGGAGAAACACAGAGAGAGAGAGACAGGAGAAACACATAGAGAGAGAGAGACAGGAGGGACACAGATAGAGAGAGACGGGAGGTAGAGAGAGAGAGAGACAGGAGGTACACCGAGAGAGAGAGAGACAGGAGGTACACAGAGAGAGAGACAGGAGGGACACAGAGAGAGAGAGGCAGGAGGGACAGAGAGAGGGAGGGACACATAGAGAGAGAGAGACAGGAGAAACACAGAGAGAGAGAGAGACAGGAGAAACACATAGAGAGAGAGAGACAGGAGGGCACAGCAGAGAGAGACAGGAGGGACACAGACAGAGAGAGACAGGAGGGACACAGACAGAGAGAGACAGGAGGGACACAGACCGAGAGAGACAGGAGGGATACAGAGAGATGGAGACAGTAGGGACACAGAGAGATGGAGACAGTAGGGACACAGATAGAGACAGGAGGGACACAGATAGAGACAGGAGGGACACAGACTAAGAGAGACAGGAGGGACACAGACAGAGAGAGACAGGGGGACACAGACAGAGAGAGACAGGAGGGACACAGAGAGAGACAGGAGGGACACAGACCCAAAGAGACAGGAGGGACACAGACCCAGAGGGACAGGAGGGACACAGACCGAGAGAGACAGGAGGGACACAGAGAGATGGAGACAGTAGGGACACAGATAGAGACAGGAGGGACACAGATAGAGACAGGAGGGACACAGACTGAGAGAGACAGGAGGGACACAGACAGAGAGAGACAGGAGGGACACAGACCGAGAGAGACACAGGAGGGACACAGACAGAGAGAGAGACACAGATAGAGAGACAGGAGGGACAGAGAGAGACAGGAAGGACACGGATGGAGGGACACATAGAGAGACAGGAGGGACACAGAGAGAGAGAGACAGGAAGGACACGGATGGAGGGACACAGATAGAGAGACAGGAGGGACACAGAGAGAGAGAGACAGGAGGGACACGGATGGAGAGAAACAGACAGAGAGAGACAGGAGGGACACGGATAGAGAGACAGGAGGGTCACAGACAGAGACAGGAGGTACACAGAGAGAGAGAGACAGGAGGTACACAGATAGAGAGACAGGAGGGACACAGAGAGAGGGGCAAGAGGGACAAAGAGAGAGAGGGACAGGAGGGACACATAGAGAGAGAGAAACAGGAGAAACACATAGAGAGAGAGACAGGAGAAATACATAGAGAGAGAGACAGGAGAGACACAGAGAGAGACAGGAGGGACACAGATAGAGAGACAGGAGGGACAGAGAGAGACAGGAAGGACACGGATGGAGGGACACAGATAGAGAGACAGGAGGGACACAGAGAGAGAGGCAAGAGGGACACAGAGAGAGAGGGACAGGAGGGACACATAGAGAGAGAGACAGGAGAGACACATAGAGAGAGAGAGACAGGAGAAACACATAGAGAGACAGGATAGACACAGAGAGAGACAGGAGGGACACAGACAGAGAGAGACAGGAGGGACACAGAGAGAGAGACAGGAGGGACACAGACAGAGAGGGAGACAGGAGGGACACAGAGAGAGGGAGACAGGAGGGACACAGACAGAGAGAGACTGAGGGACAGAGAGAGACAGGAAGGACACAGATGGAGGGACACAGATAGAGAGACAGGAGGGACACAGACAGAGAGAGACAGGAGGGACACAGATAGACAGGAGGGACAGAGAGAGACAGGAAGGACACGGATGGAGGGACACAGATAGAGAGACAGGAGGGACACAGACAGAGAGAGACAGTAAGGACACGGATGGAGAGACACAGACAGAGAGAGAAAGGAGGGACACAGATAGAGATAGACAGGAGGTACACAGAGAGAGAGAGAGAGACAGGAGGTACACAGAGAGAGAGAGACAGGAGGTACACAGAGAGAGAGACAGGAGGGACACAGAGAGAGAGAGGCAGGAGGGACAGAGAGAGGGAGGGACAGGAGGGACACATAGAGAGAGAGAGACAGGAGAAACACAAAGAGAGAGAGAGAGACAGGAGAAACACATAGAGAGAGAGAGACAGGAGGGACACAGACAGAGAGAGACAGGAGGGACACAGACAGAGAGAGACAGGAGGGACACAGAGAGAGACAGGAGGGACACAGAGAGAGACAGGAGGGACACAGACCCAGAGAGACAGGAGGGACACAGACCCAGAGGGACAGGAGGGACACAGACCCAGAGGGACAGGAGGGACACAGACCCAGAGGGACAGGAGGGACAGTAGGTACACAGACCGAGAGAGACAGGAGGGACACAGAGAGATGGAGAAAGTAGGGACACAGAGAGATGGAGACAGTAGGGACACAGATAGAGACAGGAGGGACACAGATAGAGACAGGAGGGACACAGACCGAGAGAGACAGGAGGGACACAGACAGAGAGAGACAGGAGGGACACAGACAGAGAGAGACAGGAGGGACACAGAGAGAGACAGGAGGGACACAGACCCAGAGAGACAGGAGGGACACAGACCCAGAGGGACAGGAGGGACACAGACCGAGAGAGACAGGAGGGACACAGAGAGATGGAGACAGTAGGGACACAGAGAGATGGAGACAGTAGGGACACAGATAGAGACAGGAGGGACACAGATAGAGACAGGAGGGACACAGACCGAGAGAGACAGGAGAGACACAGACAGAGAGAGACAGGAGGGACACAGACCGAGGGAGACACAGGAGGGACACAGACAGAGAGAGAGACACAGGAGGGACACAGATAGAGAGACAGGAGGGACACGAGACAGGAGGGACACAGAGAGAGACAGGAGGGACACAGATAGAGAGACAGGAGGGACAGAGAGAGACAGAGGACAGAAGAACGGATGGACGGGACACAGATAGAGAGACAGGAGGGACACAGAGAGAGAGACAGGAGGGACACGGATGGAGAGACACAGACAGAGAGAGACAGGAGGGACACAGACAGAGACAGGAGGTACACAGAGAGAGAGAGACAGGAGGTACACAGAGAGAGAGACAGGAGGGACACAGAGAGAGAGGGACAGGAGGGACACATAGAGAGAGAGACAGGAGAGACACAGAGAGAGACAGGAGGGACACAGACAGAGAGAGACAGGAGGGACACAGAGAGAGACAGGAGGGACACAGACCGAGAGACACAGGAGGGACACAGATAGAGAGACAGGAGGGACACAGACCGAGGGAGACACAGGAGGGACACAGACAGAGAGAGAGACACAGGAGGGACACAGATAGAGAGACAGGAGGGACACGAGACAGGAGGGACACGGAGAGAGACAGGAGGGTCACAGACAGAGACAGGAGGTACACAGATAGAGAGACAGGAGGGACACAGAGAGAGAGGCAAGAGGGACACAGAGAGAGAGGGACAGGAGGGACACATAGAGAGAAAGAAACAGGAGAAACACATAGAGAGAGAGACAGGAGAAACACATAGAGAGAGAGACAGGAGAGACAGGAGGGACACAGATAGAGAGACAGGAGGGACAGAGAGAGACAGGAAGGACACGGATGGAGGGACACAGATAGAGAGACAGGAGGGACACAGAGAGAGAGGCAAGAGGGACACAGAGAGAGAGGGACAGGAGGGACACATAGAGAGAGAGAAACAGGAGAAACACATAGAGAGAGAGACAGGAGAAACACTTAGAGAGAGAGACAGGAGAGACACAGAGAGAGACAGGAGGGACACAGACAGAGAGAGACAGGAGGGACACAGAGAGAGACAGGAGGGACACAGACCGAGAGAGACAGGAGGGACACAGACCCAGAGAGACAGGAGGGATACAGACCCAGAGAGACAGGAGGGACACAGACCGAGAGAGACAGGAGGGACACAGAGAGAGGGAGACAGGAGGGACACAGAGAGAGGGAGACAGGAGGGACACAGACAGAGAGAGAGACACAGGAGGGACACAGTTAGAGAGAGACAGGAGGGACACAGTTAGAGAGAGACAGGAGGGACACAGATAGACAGAGACAGGAGGGACACAGAGAGAGACAGGAGGGACACAGATAGAGAGAGACAGGAGGGACACAGATAGAGAGACAGGAGGGACAGAGAGAGACAGGAAGGACACGGATGGAGGGACACAGATAGAGAGACAGGAGGGACACAGAGAGAGAGAGACAGGAGGGACACGGATGGAGAGACACAGACAGAGAGAGACAGGAGGGACACGGATAGAGAGACAGGAGGGTCACAGACAGAGACAGGAGGTACACAGAGAGAGAGAGAGAGACAGGAGGTACACAGAGAGAGAGAGACAGGAGGGACACAGAGAGAGAGGGACAGGAGGGACACATAGAGAGAGAGAGAAACAGGAGAAACACATAGAGAGACAGGAGAAAGACATAGAGAGAGAGACAGGAGAGACACAGAGAGAGACAGGAGGGACACAGACAGAGAGAGACAGGAGGGACACAGAGAGAGACAGGAGGGACACAGACCGAGAGAGACAGGAGGGACACAGACCGAGAGAGACAGGAGGGACACAGACCCAGAGAGACAGGAGGGATACAGACCCAGAGAGACAGGAGGGACACAGACCGAGAGAGACAGGAGGGACACAGAGAGAGGGAGACAGGAGGGACACAGAGAGACGGAGACAGGAGGGACACAGACAGAGAGAGAGACACAGGAGGGACACAGTTAGAGAGAGACAGGAGGGACACAGTTAGAGAGAGACAGGAGGGACACAGATAGACAGAGACAGGAGGGACACAGAGAGAGACAGGAGGGACACAGATAGAGAGAGACAGGAGGGACACAGATAGAGAGACAGGAGGGACACAGACAGAGAGAGAGACAGAAGGGACACAGAGAGAGGGAGACAGTAGGGACACAGAGAGAGACAGGAGGGACACAGATAGAGAGACAGGAGGGACAGAGAGAGACAGGAAGGACACGGATGGAGGGACACAGATAGAGAGACAGGAGGGACACAGAGAGAGAGAGACAGGAGGGACACGGATGGAGAGACACAGACAGAGAGAGACAGGAGGGACACAGACAGAGACAGGAGGTACACAGAGAGAGAGAGAGACAGGAGGTACACAGAGAGAGAGACAGGAGGGACACAGAGAGAGAGGGACAGGAGGGACACATAGAGAGACAGGAGAAACACATAGAGAGAGAGACAGGAGAGACACAGAGAGAGACAGGAGGGACACAGACAGAGAGAGACAGGAGGGACACAGAGAGAGACAGGAGGGACACAGACCGAGAGACACAGGAGGGACACAGATAGAGAGACAGGAGGGACACAGACCGAGGGAGACACAGGAGGGACACAGACAGAGAGGGAGACAGGAGGGACACAGACAGAGAGAGAGACACAGGAGGGACACAGTTAGAGAGAGACAGGAGGGACACAGTTAGAGAGAGACAGGAGGGACACAGATAGACAGAGACAGGAGGGACACAGAGAGAGACACAGATAGAGAGAGACAGGAGGGACACAGATAGAAAGACAGGAGGGACAGAGAGAGACAGGAAGGACACGGATGGAGGGACACAGATAGAGAGACAGGAGGGACACAGAGAGAGAGAGACAGGAGGGACACGGATGGAGAGACACAGACAGAGAGAGACAGGAGGGACACGGATAGAGAGACAGGAGGGTCACAGACAGAGACAGGAGGTACACAGAGAGAGAGAGAGAGACAGGAGGTACACAGAGAGAGAGAGAGACAGGAGGGACACAGAGAGAGAGGGACAGGAGGGACACATAGAGAGAGAGAGAAACAGGAGAAACACATAGAGAGACAGGAGAAACACATAGAGAGAGAGACAGGAGAGACACAGAGAGAGACAGGAGGGACACAGACAGAGAGAGACAGGAGGGACACAGAGAGAGACAGGAGGGACACAGACCGAGAGAGACAGGAGGGACACAGACCGAGAGAGACAGGAGGGACACAGACCCAGAGAGACAGGAGGGATACAGACCCAGAGAGACAGGAGGGACACAGACCGAGAGAGACAGGAGGGACACAGAGAGAGGGAGACAGGAGGGACACAGAGAGAGGGAGACAGGAGGGACACAGACAGAGAGAGAGACACAGGAGGGACACAGTTAGAGAGAGACAGGAGGGACACAGTTAGAGAGAGACAGGAGGGACACAGTTAGAGAGAGACAGGAGGGACACAGATAGACAGAGACAGGAGGGACACAGAGAGAGACAGGAGGGACACAGATAGAGAGAGACAGGAGGGACACAGATAGAGAGACAGGAGGGACACAGACAGAGAGAGAGACAGAAGGGACACAGAGAGAGGGAGACAGTAGGGACACAGAGAGAGACAGGAGGGACACAGATAGAGAGACAGGAGGGACAGAGAGAGACAGGAAGGACACGGATGGAGGGACACAGATAGAGAGACAGGAGGGACACAGAGAGAGAGAGACAGGAGGGACACGGATGGAGAGACACAGACAGAGAGAGACAGGAGGGACACAGACAGAGACAGGAGGTACACAGAGAGAGAGAGAGACAGGAGGTACACAGAGAGAGAGACAGGAGAAACACATAGAGAGAGAGACAGGAGAGACACAGAGAGAGACAGGAGGGACACAGACAGAGAGAGACAGGAGGGACACAGACAGAGAGAGACAGGAGGGACACAGAGAGAGACAGGAGGGACACAGGCCGAGAGAGACAGGAGGGACACAGATAGAGAGAGACAGGAGGGACACAGAGAGAGGGAGACAGGAGGGACACAGAGAGAGGGAGACAGGAGGGACACAGAGAGAGGGAGACAGGAGGGACACAGAGAGAGGGAGACAGGAGGGACACAGACAGAGAGAGAGACACAGGAGGGACACAGTTAGAGAGAGACACAGGAGGGACACAGTTAGAGAGAGACACAGGAGGGACACAGTTAGAGAGAGACAGGAGGGACACAGAGAGAGACAGGAGGGACATAGATAGACAGAGACAGGAGGGACACAGAGAGAGACAGGAGGGACACAGATAGAGACAGACAGGAGGGACACAGATAGAGAGAGATAGGAGGGACACAGACAGAGAGAGACAGGAGGGACACAGATAGAGAGAGACAGGAGGGACACAGACAGAGAGAGACAGGAGGGACACAGACAGAGAGAGACAGGAGGGACACAGACAGAGAGAGACAGGAGGGACACAGACAGAGAGAGAGAGACAGAAGGGACACAGAGAGAGGGAGACAGTAGGGACACAGAGAGAGACAGGAGGGACACAGACAGAGAGAGACAGGAGGGATACAGACAGAGAGAGACAGGAGGGACAGAGAGAGACAGGAAGGACACGGATGGAGGGACACAGATAGAGAGACAGGAGGGACACAGACAGAGAGAGACAGGAGGGACACAGATAGACAGGAGGGACAGAGAGAGACAGGAAGGACACGGATGGAGGGACACAGATAGAGAGACAGGAGGGACACAGACAAAGAGAGACAGTAGGGACACGGATGGAGAGACACAGACAGAGAGAGACAGGAGGGACACAGATAGAGAGAGACAGGAGGTACACAGAGAGAGAGAGAGACAGGAGGTACACAGAGAGAGAGACAGGAGGGACACAGAGAGAGAGGCAGGAGGGACAGAGAGAGGGAGGGACAGGAGGGACACATAGAGAGAGAGACAGGAGAAACACAGAGAGAGAGAGAGACAGGAGAAACACATAGAGAGAGAGAGAGACAGGAGGGACACAGACAGAGAGAGACAGGAGGGACACAGACCCAGAGAGACAGGAGGGACACAGACAGAGACAGGAGGGACACAGATAGAGACAGGAGGGGCACAGAGAGAGACAGGAGGGACACAGACCCAGAGAGACAGGAGGGACATAGACCGAGAGAGACAGGAGGGACACAGACAGAGAGAGAGACACAGGAGGGACACAGACAGAGAGAGAGACAGGAGGGACACAGAGAGAGACAGGAGGGACACGGGGAGAGACAGGAGGGACACAGAGAGATAGGAGGGACACAGATAGAGAGACAAGAGGAACACAGACAGAGAGAGACAGGAGGGACACAGACAGAGAGAGAGAGACAGAAGGGACACAGAGAGAGGGAGAGACAGGAGAAACACATAGAGAGAGAGAGAGACAGGAGGTACACAGAGAGAGAGAGAGAGACAGGAGGTACACAGAGAGAGAGACAGGAGGGACACAGAGAGAGAGGCAGGAGGGACAGAGAGAGGGAGGGACAGGAGGGACACATAGAGAGAGAGAGACAGGAGAAACACAGAGAGAGAGAGAGACAGGAGAAACACGTAGAGAGAGAGAGAGACAGGAGGGACACAGACAGAGAGAGACAGGAGGGACACAGACCCAGAGAGACAGGAGGGACACAGATAGACAGGAGGGACAGAGAGAGACAGGAAGGACACGGATGGAGGGACACAGATAGAGAGAAACAGGAGGGACATAGAGAGACAAGAGGGACACGGATAGAGAGACAGGAGGGACACAGACAGAGAGAGACAGGAGGGACAGAGAGAGAGACAGACAGAGAGAGACAGGAGGGACACAGACAGAGACAGGAGGAACACAGAAAGAGAGAGACAGGAGGGACACAGAGAGAGACAGGAGGGACACAGAGAGAGACAGGAAGGACACGGATGGAGGGACACAGATAGAGAGAGACAGGAGGGACACAGACAGAGAGAGACAGGAGGGACACAGATAGAGAGACAGGAGGGACACAGATGGAGGGACACAGATAGAGAGAGACAGGAGGGACACAGACAGAGAGAGACAGGAGGTACACAGAGAGAGAGAGAGACAGGAGGTACACAGAGAGAGAGACAGGAGGGACACAGAGAGAGAGGCAGGAGGGACAGAGAGAGGGAGGGACAGGAGGGACACATAGAGATAGAGAGACAGGAGAAACACAGAGAGAGAGAGAGACAGGAGAAACACATAGAGAGAGAGAGAGAGACAGGAGGGACACAGACAGAGAGAGACAGGAGGGACACAGACCCAGAGAGACAGGAGGGACACAGACCCAGAGAGACAGGAGGGACACAGACAGAGACAGGAGGGACACAGATAGAGACAGGAGGGGCACAGAGAGAGACAGGAGGGACACAGACAGAGAGAGACAGGAGGGACACAGATAGACAGGAGGGACAGAGAGACAGGAAGGACACGGATGGAGGGACACAGATAGAGAGACAGGAGGGACACAGATGGAGGGACACAGATAGAGAGAGACAGGAGGGACACAGACAGAGAGAGACAGGAGGTACACAGAGAGAGAGAGAGACAGGAGGTACACAGAGAGAGAGACAGGAGGGACACAGAGAGAGAGGCAGGAGGGGACAGAGAGAGGGAGGGACAGGAGGGACACATAGAGATAGAGAGACAGGAGAAACACAGAGAGAGAGAGAGACACAGGAGAAACACATAGAGAGAGAGAGAGACAGGAGGGACACAGACCCAGAGAGACAGGAGGGACATAGACCGAGAGAGACAGGAGGGACACAGACAGAGAGAGAGACACAGGAGGGACACAGACAGAGAGAGAGACAGGAGGGACACAGAGAGAGACAGGAGGGACACGGGGAGAGACAGGAGGGACACAGAGAGATAGGAGGGACACAGATAGAGAGACAAGAGGAACACAGACAGAGAGAGACAGGAGGGACACAGACAGAGAGAGAGAGACAGAAGGGACACAGAGAGAGGGAGAGACAGGAGAAACACATAGAGAGAGAGAGAGACAGGAGGTACACAGAGAGAGAGAGAGAGACAGGAGGTACACAGAGAGAGAGACAGGAGGGACACAGAGAGAGAGGCAGGAGGGACAGAGAGAGGGAGGGACAGGAGGGACACATAGAGAGAGAGAGACAGGAGAAACACAGAGAGAGAGAGAGACAGGAGAAACACATAGAGAGAGAGAGAGACAGGAGGGACACAGACAGAGAGAGACAGGAGGGACACAGACCCAGAGAGACAGGAGGGACACAGATAGACAGGAGGGACAGAGAGAGACAGGAAGGACACGGATGGAGGGACACAGATAGAGAGAAACAGGAGGGACATAGAGAGACAAGAGGGACACGGATAGAGAGACAGGAGGGACACAGACAGAGAGAGACAGGAGGGACAGAGAGAGAGACAGACAGAGAGAGACAGGAGGGACACAGACAGAGACAGGAGGAACACAGACAGAGAGAGACAGGAGGGACACAGAGAGAGACAGGAGGGACACAGAGAGAGACAGGAAGGACACGGATGGAGGGACACAGATAGAGAGAGACAGGAGGGACACAGACAGAGAGAGACAGGAGGGACACAGATAGAGAGACAGGAGGGACACAGATGGAGGGACACAGATAGAGAGAGACAGGAGGGACACAGACAGAGAGAGACAGGAGGTACACAGAGAGAGAGAGAGACAGGAGGTACACAGAGAGAGAGACAGGAGGGACACAGAGAGAGAGGCAGTAGGGACAGAGAGAGGGAGGGACAGGAGGGACACATAGAGATAGAGAGACAGGAGAAACACAGAGAGAGAGAGAGACAGGAGAAACACATAGAGAGAGAGAGAGACAGGAGGGACACAGACAGAGAGAGACAGGAGGGACACAGACCCAGAGAGACAGGAGGGACACAGACCCAGAGAGACAGGAGGGACACAGACAGAGACAGGAGGGACACAGATAGAGACAGGAGGGGCACAGAGAGAGACAGGAGGGACACAGACAGAGAGAGACAGGAGGGACACAGATAGACAGGAGGGACAGAGAGACAGGAAGGACACGGATGGAGGGACACAGATAGAGAGACAGGAGGGACACAGATGGAGGGACACAGATAGAGAGAGACAGGAGGGACACAGACAGAGAGAGACAGGAGGTACACAGAGAGAGAGAGAGACAGGAGGTACACAGAGAGAGAGACAGGAGGGACACAGAGAGAGAGGCAGGAGGGACAGAGAGAGGGAGGGACAGGAGGGACACATAGAGATAGAGAGACAGGAGAAACACAGAGAGAGAGAGAGACACAGGAGAAACACATAGAGAGAGAGAGAGACAGGAGGGACACAGACCCAGAGAGACAGGAGGGACACAGACCCAGAGAGACAGGAGGGACACAGACAGAGACAGGAGGGACACAGACAGAGACAGGAGGGACACAGATAGAGACAGGAGGGACACAGATAGAGACAGGAGGGGCACAGAGAGAGACAGGAGGGACACAGACAGAGAGAGAGACACAGGAGGGACACAGATAGAGAGACAGGAGGGACACAGAGAGAGACAGGAGGGACACAGAGAGAGACAGGAGGGACACGGGGAGAGACAGGAGGGACACAGAGAGATAGGAGGGACACAGATAGAGAGACAAGAGGAACACAGACAGAGAGAGACAGGAGGGACACAGACAGAGAGAGAGACAGAAGGGACACAGAGAGAGGGAGACAGGGACACAGAGAGAGACAGGAGGGACACAGATAGAGAGACAGGAGCGACACAGACAGAGAGAGACAGGAGGGACACAGACAGAGAGAAACAGGAGGGACATAGAGAGACAAGAGGGACACGGATAGAGAGACAGGAGGGACACAGACAGAGAGAGACAGGAGGGACAGAGAGAGAGACAGACAGAGAGAGACAGGAGGGACACAGACAGAGACAGGAGGAACACAGACAGAGAGAGACAGGAGGGACACAGAGAGAGACAGGAGGGACACAGAGAGAGACAGGAAGGACACGGATGGAGGGACACAGATAGAGAGAGACAGGAGGGACACAGACAGAGAGAGACAGGAGGGACACAGATAGAGAGACAGGAGGGACACAGATGGAGGGACACAGATAGAGAGAGACAGGAGGGACACAGACAGAGAGAGACAGGAGGAACAGCGAGAGACAGGAGGGAAACAGAGAGAGACAGGAGGGACACAGACAGAGAGACACAGACAGAGAGAGACAGGAGGGACACAGATAGAGAGAGACAGGAGGGACACAGATAGAGAGACAGGAGGGACAGAGAGAGACAGGAGGGACACGGATGGAGAGACACAGACAGAGAGAAACAGGAGGGACACAGATAGAGAGACAGGAGGGACACAGAGAGAGAGAGAGACAGGAGGTACAGAGAGAGAGACAGGAGGTACACAGAGAGAGAGACAGGAGGGACACAGAGAGAGAGAGACAGGAGGGACACACAGAGAGAGAGACGGGAGGTACACAGAGAGAGAGACAGGAGGGACACATAGAGAGAGAGACAGGAGAGACACAGGCAGAGAGAAGAGACATGAGAGAGAGACAGGAGGGACAGAGACAGACAGAGATAGAGAGACAGGAGGGACACATCCAGAGATAGAGAGACAGGAGGGACAGAGAGAGACAGGAGGAACACAGACACACAGAGAGAGAGACATGAGAGAGAGAGACAGACAGGAAGGAGGGACAGACAGAGAGAGAGAGACAGACAGGAAGGAGTGACAGAGAGACAGACAGGAGGGAGGGATAGAGAGAAAGATTGACAGGAGGGAGGGATAGAGAGAGAGACAGGAAGGAGGGACAGAGAGAAAGATTGACAGGAAGGAGAGACAGAGAGAAAGATTGACAGGAAGGAGGGACAGAGAGAAAGATTAACATGAAGGAGGGACAGAGAGAAAGATTGACAGG
This sequence comes from Discoglossus pictus, assembly GCA_027410445.1. Taxonomy (NCBI): domain Eukaryota; kingdom Metazoa; phylum Chordata; class Amphibia; order Anura; family Alytidae; genus Discoglossus; species Discoglossus pictus. The sequence goes on from JAPZIH010001180.1 coordinate 26,365, forward strand.
AAGGAGGGACAGAGAGATGAGAAAAGTGGAGTGGAAGTGACAGGGGAGGGAAAGCGGGGTAGAAGAGACAAGGTATGGAGAGGGGTGCAAGAGACACAGGAAAGGGAATGGGGGAAGAGACACAGGAAGGAAGAGAAGGGAAAAGAAACGGGAGGGAGGGAAGAGACACAAGGGAGGGGGAGAGTGGTTGAAGAGACACGGGAGGGAGAGAGGGGAAAGGGGACACATGGGAGGGGGAGGGGGAAGAGATACAGGGGTGGAGAGGGGGGAAAAGAAACATGGGGGAGAGGCTCGCAATGAGCACCTTTGGCGCTCATTGCGAGGCCCATGATGAGCTTCAAAGGTGCTTAGTAAAGTAGAGGGGGGAGTGGCTCTCATTGAGCTCCTACCGTCAAGTAGAGGGGGGAAAAGGTAGAGGGGAAGAGGCTCGCAATGAGCGCCGAAGGCGCTCATCGCAAGGCCAGTTAAGTAGCGGGGGAGAGGCTTGCAATTTGTGGCAAACACCATTGCCAGGCTTCAAATTTTATTGCCGTCATTTTTGACGGGCAAGTGGCTAGTTATAAATAGTTATCAGCTAATTTTTTAAATGTCACAATTATTTATTGTCTAGATCCACCTATAAGAGATGGTGATAGACTAATAGCCACATTAAATTTGAAGCCCGTAACTACTGCAGGCTTGAAATTCTGCTGCGTTACAGATCTATTACATTGAACCATGCTGTGACCAACTGGCCAGAGACGCAAGCCCATAAATGCTTCATTGCATACGCTGCATGTGCGGCCAATAACACAATCAATTAGTCAAACCAGTAGTTACAGATTTAGAGGGAGCCAATAGTGAAAGAGATCATCATCCGTTTGTTACTTACCTTCCGGAAGAGGCAGTACTGGGCCTCGATTTCCTTTTGTGGCTATAAAAATATAAAATATTAATATTATGGGAGAGTGATGTATAATAAGGTTGTTTCTTTTTCAAGTAAGTTTGTGCCTCACCTTCCCGAAGAGGAGGCACTGGGCCTCTTGCTCCTATTGAGGATAAAAAATACAAAATATTAATATTATGGGAGAGTGATGTATATAGTAAATGAACATGGCGAGGAAAGCATAGATGAAACAGTGGAAGTGGGTGGGAATGGGACTGTAAATAAATATTTAGGGATAATGTGCAAAAATGTTACATTACAGAAAGGCTAGTAGATAAGTGGAAACTAATACCAATAAGGAAGTACAGGAGGGACACGGATGGAGAGACACAGACAGAGAGAAACAGGAGGGACACAGATAGAGAGACAGGAGGGACACAGAGAGAGAGAGAGACAGGAGGTACAGAGAGAGAGACAGGAGGTACACAGAGAGAGAGACAGGAGGGACACAGAGAGAGAGAGACAGGAGGGACACACAGAGAGAGAGACAGGAGGTACACAGAGAGAGAGACAGGAGGGACACATAGAGAGAGAGACAGGAGAGACACAGGCAGAGAGAAGAGACATGAGAGAGAGACAGGAGGGACAGAGACAGACAGAGATAGAGAGACAGGAGGGACACATCCAGAGATAGAGAGACAGGAGGGACAGAGAGAGACAGGAGGGACACAGACACACAGAGAGAGAGACATGAGAGAGAGAGACAGACAGGAAGGAGGGACAGACAGAGAGAGAGAGACAGACAGGAAGGAGTGACAGAGAGACAGACAGGAGGGAGGGATAGAGAGAAAGATTGACAGGAGGGAGGGATAGAGAGAGAGACAGGAAGGAGGGACAGAGAGAAAGATTGACAGGAAGGAGAGACAGAGAGAAAGATTGACAGGAAGGAGGGACAGAGAGAAAGATTAACATGAAGGAGGGACAGAGAGAAAGATTGACAGGAAGGAGGGACAGAGAGATGAGAAAAGTGGAGTGGAAGTGACAGGGGAGGGAAAGCGGGGTAGAAGAGACAAGGTATGGAGAGGGGTGCAAGAGACACAGGAAAGGGAATGGGGGAAGAGACACAGGAAGGAAGAGAAGGGAAAAGAAACGGGAGGGAGGGAAGAGACACAAGGGAGGGGGAGAGTGGTTGAAGAGACACGGGAGGGAGAGAGGGGAAAGGGGACACATGGGAGGGGGAGGGGGAAGAGATACAGGGGTGGAGAGGGGGGGAAAAGAAACATGGGGGAGAGGCTCGCAATGAGCACCTTTGGCGCTCATTGCGAGGCCCATGATGAGCTTCAAAGGTGCTTAGTAAAGTAGAGGGGGGAGTGGCTCTCATTGAGCTCCTACCGTCAAGTAGAGGGGGGAAAAGGTAGAGGGGAAGAGGCTCGCAATGAGCGCCGAAGGCGCTCATCGCAAGGCCAGTTAAGTAGAGGGGGAGAGGCTTGCAATTTGTGGCAAACACCATTGCCAGGCTTCAAATTTTATTGCCGTCATTTTTGACGGGCAAGTGGCTAGTTATAAATAGTTATCAGCTAATTTTTTAAATGTCACAATTATTTATTGTCTAGATCCACCTATAAGAGATGGTGATAGACTAATAGCCACATTAAATTTGAAGCCCGTAACTACTGCAGGCTTGAAATTCTGCTGCGTTACAGATCTATTACATTGAACCATGCTGTGACCAACTGGCCAGAGACGCAAGCCCATAAATGCTTCATTGCATACGCTGCATGTGCGGCCAATAACACAATCAATTAGTCAAACCAGTAGTTACAGATTTAGAGGGAGCCAATAGTGAAAGAGATCATCATCCGTTTGTTACTTACCTTCCGGAAGAGGCAGTACTGGGCCTCGATTTCCTTTTGTGGCTATAAAAATATAAAATATTAATATTATGGGAGAGTGATGTATAATAAGGTTGTTTCTTTTTCAAGTAAGTTTGTGCCTCACCTTCCCGAAGAGGAGGCACTGGGCCTCTTGCTCCTATTGAGGATAAAAAATACAAAATATTAATATTATGGGAGAGTGATGTATATAGTAAATGAACATGGCGAGGAAAGCATAGATGAAACAGTGGAAGTGGGTGGGAATGGGACTGTAAATAAATATTTAGGGATAATGTGCAAAAATGTTACATTACAGAAAGGCTAGTAGATAAGTGGAAACTAGTACCAATAAGGAAGTACAAGGGAAAAGCAGTAAAATAGTTCAAGCATGCCTAGTAATAAGAAGGTCAGCCTCTTGGATTATTTAAGCATATATACAGATATAATGACCAGACTTTTTGGTTAATATCTGATGTCAAATCTATGTTTCTGTTTTAATTACACTGGGAACAAATATTAATTTGTTTACTGGACCTTGTTGGGTCACTCTGACTCTCCCCTTTTCTTTTTTTGAAAGGCTCCATATCCTTGCTCTGGCTAAAAAAAATACATATATTAATATTATGGGAGAGTGATGTATTATAAGGTTAATTATTTCTCAAGTCAGTTTGTTCCTTACCTCCCAGAAGTCATGGTGCTGGGCCTCATGCTGGTATGGTGGCTAAAAAAATACAAAATATTAATATTATGGGAGAGTTATGTATAATAAGGTTATCTCTTTCTTAAGTCAGTTTGTGCCTCACCTTCCAGAAGAGGAGGCACTGGGCCACTTGCTCCTATTGTGGATACAAAATACAAAATAATAATATTATGGGAGAGTGATGTATATAGTAAATGAACATGGAGAGGAAAGTATAGATGAAACAGTGGAGGTGCGTGGGAATGGGACTGTAAATAAATATGTAGGGATAATGTGCAAAAATGCCACATTACAGAAAGGGTAGTAGATAACATCAGCAGCTATGTAAGTCATGGGCATTTTCATAGAAAATATTTATTTTAGTGGCTCTGCTAGTACATGGAAGCTGCCATATTTTCAAGGCACATACGTTCAGTTAATTTAGTGCAAGCAAGGTTTACATATATACTTGTACACTGACTCTAATGATCCTATGAGAGGGATGGGGAAGGTGTCCTGTACTGAAATCTTATCTGAATTCCCCAATTAATCAACAAATACCAAATACCCCTTAATACCACTTAATCTCCAAGCCAGGAGAAAGTGTGAAAGAAACAAATATGGAATGCTTCAGGAACAAGCAGTGTCTATTATAATAAATATGTCACCTAAAAGGACCACCTCAATACTGCTAAGAGTCTTCCAGGACCACCTTTCCTGCCTGATTATTAGTAATTATAATGTACTGTACTGAATGGGAATATAATTTGGATGGAACATATGTATAAAGGGCTTTAACAACAATCAGATATGCTAAAAAAGAAAGAATAATTCATAGGCTGCATCAACAGCAAAGGCTTACTGCCAATGACAACCTCTAAGACAACAAGTCTTCAGTGAAGATCATTGTGTAGGTGGTACACTTTTTAATTCAATATTTAGCACTATCTGTAGAAAAAGCCATCTCCCAACATTGACCCTATAGTGTTATAGTTGGTGGATACCAGCAGCAACTAACAGTAAGATTGAATATTAATTTTAATAGCAATAAATATGAATTTTGTTAATGATCAATGTCTAATTGAAAGATCTAACCCATGCTATGGAATTAACAGGACCTAGGATTACCTAAGAAGTCTAGTCTATAACCCTAATGGCTATGGCACAGATTTATTCCTCACATTTCAGAAAATAAGTTTATATTTCTCACGCTTTTTGGGCCTGATTCAATTGCCAATTCATACATTTATATACACTTAAAATCACTCTTAATATTGCTACATATTCAGCAAATATTAGTTATAGGCACTAATGAATTCTTAAGTCAATAAAATGCATATAAACATTTATAAAAAAAAAACACCAAAAGCCAAATGTATGAGTTCAAGGCATATGAAAGTAGCTAAAAGAAGATGGTCCTTATTCTGGCTAAAAAAAAATACAAAATATTAATATTATGGGAGAGTGATGTATAATAAGGTTATTCTTATCTCAAGTCAGTTTGTTCCTCACCTCCCAGAAGTAGAGATCCTATGTATCCTGCCCTAGTTCTGACTAAAAAAATAAATTAAAGTATTAATATTATGGGAGAGTGATGTATATAGTAAAGTAAATGAACATGGAGAGGAAAGGAGTATCTAGATGAAGCATAATGTGGGAATGGGACTCTGAATGAATCTGAATGAATCTACACAGGCACTCCATCAAAAAGCACAATAAAGACAGTTATTTGTACCCCAGTGGGAGACCATTTTACCCAGAATGATCACGCTATCCAAACCTGAAATTTAAAATACTTGAATTTCCAAAAGAAATAAAGGATATAAAAACTTTTTGAAATGAAGATTATCACATTCTGCAACACTAAAGATAAAGGACTTAACAATGCATTGGGGCTAACCATCCAAGGATAGACATTTTAATACAAGACTTTAACACTTAAAGTCCATCTAGACATGCTCTTGTGGCTCGTCACTCCCGACAGTTCTGCTTTTTTATTGAAAAAAGTATAGATTATCCATAAACCCACCAAACAGTGTACATGACGATCAATTATAGGAGATTAAAGGAGCAGCTAAAAAATGGCCCCCACTAGTTCTTTCATAAGGTTTCTTACCTGTGAGGATTGGCAGCCGATGGATCCCTCCAACCCTCTCAATGCTCCTCCTGGTCAGTCAGGAAAAATAAATACATTAGTAAAGAAAATAATATATAAATGAATACAAATAAATATAAAGCAGAATTATAAAAAAAAAATCAAAAATCTCAAAAAGTAAAAAAATTAGAAAAATTGCAAAAATATTAATAGCACAAATCGCAAAGCTCTCTCTCACCTTACTACAATCCCAGACAGAGCAATAGGTCAGCTGACTTTTATACTGCAGAGCCTCTTGTGACATCACTGAGGGCTTTATGACATCACCCAAGTTTCAGTGCTAGAGAATATATGGCAATTTATCCAATATCTGCCACTACAGATATTTTTATAAGATTTTATGAGACTGGTCCACATTAACTTTGAGTATCTTTTTAAAAATAAATAACCACAACAATTTATCCAATGGCTGCCACTACAGATTTTTTTATAAGACTTTATGAGACTGGTCCACATTAACTTTGAGTATCTTTTTAAAAATAGATAACCACAACAATCATTTAAATAATATGAAATAAAAAAAATAAATAAAATAAATAGAAAATAAAAATACATAAACCAATGAATATATAAAACTAAAATAATATATAAATGAATACAAATAAATATAAAGCAGAATTATAAAAAAAAAATCAAAAATCTCAAAAAGTAAAAAAATTAGAAAAATTGCAAAAATATTAATAGCACAAATCGCAAAGCTCTCTCTCACCTTACTACAATCCCAGACAGAGCAATAGGTCAGCTGACTTTTATACTGCAGAGCCTCTTGTGACATCACTGAGGGCTTTATGACATCACCCAAGTTTCAGTGCTAGAGAATATATGGCAATTTATCCAATATCTGCCACTACAGATATTTTTATAAGACTTTATGAGGCTGATCCACATTAACTTTGAGTATCTTTTTAAAAATAGATAACCACAACAATCATTTAAATAATATGAAATACAAGAAATAAAATAAAATAAATAGAAAATAAAAAATAAATAAACCAATGAATATATAGAACTAAAAACACAAAAAAATAATTATTATAATAATGGGAGATAAAAATAAAATAAATAAATAGACAAATGAAGATATAAAACAAAAAAAAAACTAAACAAATAAAGGAATTATAATAATAATAAGAAATAAAAATAAATTAAATAAACAAATTAATATATAAAACAACAAAAATATAAAAAATAAATTGGATTATAAAAAAAGGAAATAAAAATAAAACAAAATAAATAAATAAACAAATATATAAAAATAAAAGCCCTGTAAAAAAAATTATAATAGCACAAATCGCAAAGCTGTCTCTGTCACCTGACTACAAATCCCAGACAGAGCAATAGGTGAGCTGACTTTTATACTGCAGAGCCTCTTGTGACATCACTGAGGGCTTTATGACATCACCAAATTTTCAATGCTAGATAATATATGGCAACTTATCCAATGGCTGCCACTACAGGTTTTTTTTTATAAGACTTTATGAGGCAGGTCCACAGTAAGTTTGAGCATCTTTTTAAAAATAGATAACCACAACAATCATTTAAATATTATGAAGTAAAAAAATGAAATAAAATAAATACAAAATACAAAATAAATAAACCAATGAATATATAAAACTAAAAACACTAAAAAAATGTTTTTAATTATAATAATGGGAGAGGAAAATAAATTAAATAACTAGACAAATAAAGATATAAAACAAACAATACTAAACAAATACAGGAATTATAATAATATGAAATAAAAATAAATATAAAAAACAGAAATATATAAAACTACAAAACTGTAAAAAATAAATTGTATTATAAAAAAAGGAAATAAAAATAAAATAACATAAATAAATGAATATATAAAAATAAAAGCCCTGTAAAAAAAATATAATAGGAAAAAAAATAATAATAATATATAAATGAATACAAATAAATATATAGCAGAATTATAAAAAAAATAAAAAATCTAAAACATTTTTTTTTAAAATATAAAAAAATAGATAACCACAACAATCATTCAATTTATGGTGGGCAAAAGAGAGATAGAAGCCCTCCACTGTACAGTAGTAGATAATCCATCCTGAGCTTTGCTTAAAGCTGAGCAACACAGCAGGCATATGCTTAAAGGAATCCATGGTTAAAATGGTATTGGATTACAAGAGAGAAAGAAGCCTTTGTGGGCACATATGCATGTCCCTGCCCAGGTTCCCAGAATGCTGAGAAATAACTGTATTTCTTGGAATTCTGAGAAGGAAATAAATGTTTTAACCTATTTTAGGTGTTCAGATGTGAACACAAATGTACTATTTATTTACTAAAAATAGATATAAATAAACATTGCATAGGGGCGGATTTACTAAACATGTGAAGGGCTGTGTTGTATGTTGTGTGTTATAAATGTTGTAGCAAAATAGACATGTCAGCCTACAGTGTACTGTGATGATTAGTAAATTCACATCAGGGTAAATCATTAGGCCGACCTGGGTCTGAGTTAGGACACCGACCCCCTTTCTTCTTGCCCCCCCCCCCCCCACACATATTTGATCCCTCTGTAATCTCTCTTTCTCTCCCTGAATGCATTGGGGCAATCCTGACAAAATGAATAAAGTTTGTTGAAAAATAAAACCTCCCTGCTTACAGAGGGCATGCAACGCCATCATCACTCCCACCTCCCAGGCCCATTGTCCTGGGGGTCTACTGGACCCTGTCCTCTCTTTTATCCCTCACATACAGTCACTAACATACTTCTGTCTTCTCTATCTAAAGAAATCTCCAAAATAAGTCACTACCTTACACAAGACACAACTAAGACATTCTCTCATCATATCTCATCATAACTACTTCAGCTCTCTCCTTGTTGGCCTCCCAATCACCTGCTTGTTACCACTTCAATCCATAATGGATGCCTCCGCTAGACTCATCTACTATACTCATCGCTCAGTTTCGGCATCACCTCTCTGCCAATCACTCCACTGGCTTCCCATAGACTCCAGAATAAAATGTAAAATCATGACCCTAACTTACAAAGCCCCTAACAACGGTGCACCCCCTTACATCTCTGCTCTCATCCCCCCCCATACTCCCTCTTTGTTCTGCGAAAGACCTTGTTTTTTCTACTACTCTTGTTATCTCCTCACACTCCCGTCTTCAGGACTTTTCTTGCACTGCCCCTATTCTGTGGAACTCCTTGCCTCTCTCCACTAAACTATCGTCCTGACTCAAAACCTCACAAAAAACACATCTTTTTAGAGAGGCTTATCACCTTCCACCCTAACACAACACTTTCCTCACCCTTCTGTACCACACCCAAAACCTTTAGATTGTAAATTTGCAATTTTTCAATCTTACATGGTGATCTGGGGAAAGCACTATGGACAATGGATTCTAAGCTCCAAGACATGGCCCTACATCCTTACAATGTATTAATATTGTTATTTTTTTTTTTGTCTTGAACGTAACCCATGTATAGCGCAATGAAATATATGGGTACTTTAAAAATAAACAATCAAATATCATAGTTTTTAAACTGAGACGTCGTCACGCTTTGCGTGGTGCGTACGAGTTAGCTGATGAGATCCAAAGGCGCTGATCGTTGCGAGCCTTACTAAGCGAGCCGTTAACGAGTAGCGATGAGCTTGTGTAACCTTGTGTAGCGCGGTGAGCCGTTAAGGCACTACAACTATCACCAGAAACACGATGAGGCAATGAAACACACGGGACTTGGCCACAAAACACTTACTAAACGCGGGATCACCTTGGCCTGCAAGCGGTTGACAAACCGCGGGCCTTAGAAAAAAAAATTACGAGACGCAGGACTTTGAAAAAAAAAAGGGCGCACTAGCAAAAACTACGAGATTAACGACCGAACTGCGAAAACACAAAAATAATAAAAACACACTAAAAAAAACACAAAAAAAAATACAAAAACATCACACACAGCACGGGGCAACAGACAGGACGTCTGAGAGTGAGGTGAAACGTGAAATTAAGCCGATTTACACGACTTTCGGCACTCGAAAATTAAGCAATTAATTTCTTGCTTAAGCAAGAAAAAAAATAGGCGCATAAAAAAATTAAAATGAGGCTACACGACCGCGGACCGCGCAATACACTGCAGAACACGTAGCACTTTACACATCAACCTACGAACTAGAAAATCCATTATTAAAAAAGACAGAAAATGCTCATGAAACGCGTAACACATTAATAACATTACGAATATACAATGCCGCTTTACACAATAAACCAACGGCTTTACCTCGCGCACGCAGCCTATTTATAATGCACAGTTGGGACATTCATTACACTTTATCATCAGGGCACCAACACTCAAACTGTGCATTCTATGCTGTTGGAAAATACAAACAGATTGTTAGCTCTCCAGGCTATTGATGGCTGCATATATTAATTATAAATACTTAAAGTATATTAATTTATTCGAGAAATATTTCATTATTACTTAACTACATATAGATAAATATATATCTCTCTTTATCTTGACTGATGAGGGTGCTCAGAGGAGCAAAGGTACACGACAGGAGAGGCTCGCAATGACCGCTCATGGTCCTCCGAGTACAAAACGGTTTACATTGTGTGTCAAACAGCATTCCCATGGCCTCAAATTTTATTGCTCCATCATTTTTTATGTTATTAGTAATAAATGATAATAATATGTATGTATGTATATATATATATATATATATATATATAGTAAATAAATAGTACATCTGTGTTCACATTTAAATGTCTAAAACAAGTTAAAAAACCTGCTTCCAGCTCAGAATTCAGCGAAAAACAGTTATTACACTGCATTCTGGGAAGCTGAGCAGGAACATGCAAATGTGCCCACAAATGCTTCATTCTTCTATCCATAACCATTTTAAACATGGCTTCCTTTAAGCTTATGGTCGCTGCATTACACAGCCACCAAGGTTGGATTGTACACAAGCTGAGAATCCTATCCACACGCAGCCGTTTCAAGGGTACTGCCTATGATCAGTGTGGGGCGGGATTCCAGCTTGTGTAGTGGAAATTTTGAGTAGGTAGTTCAACACAACAGTCATTTAATATTTGGTGGACCAAAGAGTGATACAGGCCTCCACTGTACAGTAGTACAGTAAATAAATATTACATCTGTGTTCACATTTGAATGTCTAAAACAAGGTAAAAAACCTGCTTCCTGCTCAGAATACCGAGAAATACAGTTATTACACTGCATTCTGGGAAGCTGAGCAGGGTCATGCAAATGTCTCCACAAATGCTTTGTTCTTCTATCCATAACAATTTTAAACATGGCTTCCTTTAAGCTTATGCCCGTTGCATTACACACACTATATTCTCGGAGCCTTCAAGGTAGTTCTTCATAAAGATGCTTTATACTTTCAGTTTATATATATTCAGTTATAGTTCTTGCATTGTCAGAGCTTGAAATGTACATTATATGTGGTGTTATCTCAATCAAATTACCTCTAGGACAATACAATCTGTTGACCTAAGCATAGGTGACTGGTAGGCACAAATAATCCCAAACTCCAACCATAGTAATAATAATATATAATAGTTGTCAAACTACGAAACCTCGTCACGCGAAGCGAGGGATGCAGTTTGGTCCGCAAATGTCAATACAGACCCCCATAAGCCCTTCATTAACTGTGTCACACATGGGGGTCAATACAGACCCCCATAAGCACCTAATTAATCCCCTCACTCATGGGGGTCAATATAGACCCTCATAAGTCCTTAATTAACCCTGTCACTCATGGGGGTCAATACAGACTATTCACAGTGATTTTGGCTCATTCGCGATCGCATCGGACATCGGACACATGCACTTTTCGGTCCGCCCCCTATTCTTTATCATTGAGGAAACTATGACCCTGCACCTCACAGTCAGCAGACACATTCCAGCCAATCAGCAGCATACACTCCCTTCCAGAGCCTTCCATCTGAAGGACAGCATACATTTTAGAATCATTCTGAAGCTGCATTCGTTGTGAGAGGACAGGTAGTGTAGCTGCTGGAGATTTAATAGGGAAATAGATAGCCAGGCTGTGTATTTAGCTTCCACTGCAGACCTGAAGGACTCATCTGATATCTGCTGCAAGGACAGCAACCCAAAAAGTCCTTTTAAGGGCTAGAATATCATTTATTTTATTTTATTATTTATTTCTATGTAATCTAATTGCATATGCCTGCTGTAATTTAATTTCAGTTGCCTGCCTGTGTCAGGCTCACAGCTTATATTGTGCTCAGTGAAATAAAACAACACTTTTTTGACTGTAATAGATTGAATAGCAATTGCCTGCCTACAGGCGTGTGTGTGAGGCCTACAGCGCCTACTCTGCCAACTTTTGCCAGTGCACAGTGACACTCATATCTGGTGGCACCTTAGATTGCACGCGCAGTGCCCCAAATTTGAAGTGGGAGGACCGACCAAGCATCTTTTTCCATCTCCCGCTTCCAAAAATCCATGCCATATACACGTCCCCTGATAGGTGACGTAACAGGTATCAAACTGATAGGAATAAATAGTACAACTTAATATACCACTCCTATCTGGTGGCACATTACATTGCACGTGCAGTGCCCCAAATTTGAAGTAGGAGGTCCGACCAAGCATCTTTTTCCATCTCCCTGTTCCAAAAATCAATGCCATATACACGTCCCCTAATAGTGGATTTAACAAGGATTAAACCGATAGGAATAGTACTACTTAACATTACACACCTTATAATAACGCAGACAGAGGCAACGCAGAGAGAGGAGTCTGAAGAAGAGGAGTCAGAGGAGGAAGGTGGCTTTGAGGAGGTGGAAGACCAAACACAGCAGGCGTCCCAGGGGGCTTGTTGTCACCTTTCGGGGACCCTTGATGGCTGGGTGGAGGAAGAGACCTTCAATGACATCAGTGAGGACAAGGAACGGGACATGGCTAGCTTGGTATCCAACCTTGTGCAAATGCGGAGTTTGCGGTTGTGCAAAGGGACTGTTTGCGGTTGTTTGCGGTGCATTAAACGGGGAGATTGGTCTGTTACTGTGAAGCGGGTGTAACCCTTACACTACCTGATCTATACAACATCATACCTGATGTTTTAAAGCATGTTATTCCAAACAATTTAGGAATGTCAGGCGATTTATGCCCTTTATGGCTTAAAACCAGACTCTGCATCAACTATGAAATTTTCCGTGGGAGTTTTGCCATGGATCCCCCTCCGGCATGCCACAGTCCAGGTGTTAGTCCCCTTGAAACAACTTTCCCATCACTATTGTGGCCAGAAAGAGTCCCTGTGGGTTTTGAAATTTGCCTGCCCATTGAAGTCTATGGCGGTTCGCCCGTTCACGCACATTTGATGAAATTTGCGTCCGCGGTTCGCGAACTGAAAATTTTATGTTCGCGACATCACTAGTTGTCCGTTAATTAAAGTCGAATTTAATGAGTTTAGGAAATTGAAAATCGGCTAAGCAAGAAAAAAAATAGCAGCGGAACAAAATTAAAACGAGGCTACACGACAAGGAAATGCGCAAAACCCCGCAAGGCACATTCGACTTTTGCCAGGGACGTACAAGGTACAAAAATACACAGTTAGCAAGCACGGAAAATGCTTGCAACCTGTGTAGCACATAAACAAATTACGCCATTTTACAACACTGAAACATTACGAATCAAAAATGGCGCTTTACACAAATAAACCAACGGTTTGCCCTCGCACATCCAGCATATTTCTAATGCACCGTTGGGACATTGATGACACTTTCTCCTCAGGGCAGCAACAGTCCAACTGTACATTGTATGCTGCAGGAAAATTAAAATAAATAAGAAGCTCTTCAGGCCATTCATTGCTGGATATATCAATTACAAATAGGTAAAGTATATTAATTTATTAAGTAAATAATAAATTAATTATTATAAAAAAATAGACATATATATCTGTCTTTGTGATGAGCCAAAGGCACTCATAGGACCAAAAGTAAATGAGAGGAGCGGCTCGCTGTGAGCGCCAAAGGAGCTCATTGCGAGCCACGGGATGAGCGCCTAAGGCACTCAGCGTGAGGCTCGCAATGAACGCCGAAGGTCCTCAGAGTAGAAAAAGCTTTACATTGTGTGTCAAACAGCATTGCCATGGCTTCAAATTGTATTGCCCCGTCATTTTTGACAGGTAATTCGCTAGTAATATATAGACACCAATATGAGATTAAAACAGGCCATAGATTTTGTTGTACAAAACAGTGAAACCACAGAGGTGATTGCTCAACCCCACAAATGGAGCCCAACACTTCAGAGGCCTCCAGGAACCCTGTGCCCAGTAGACCTCAGGACCAACCATGATCTTGAACCATTATCATAAGGGCACCACCCTACAGTGAGCAATCACACCCACAGCTGTGACAACATAAAGATAAATTAACATAAGACATGGAGGGAGGGATGTTCAGCATGTTGTTCCAGGAACTGCCTTTAATCTTTGGTAGTAAACAAACTTGATTTCTAGTTTTCGACTTTTTACCTTAATATGTCTACCTTCATGAGCATTTAGCCCTTGTGAAAATGTATTATTTGTAACTTAATTTTGTATTCATCAGTTTTGTTGTTGTTCAGTCATGTCTGGCTCTTTATAACCCTATGGACCTCAGCGAGCCAGGCACATCTGTCAGCCATTGCCCCTGTGAGCTTCCTTAATTTCATGTTCATTGCTTTATCTGTTCATCTCCCCCCTCTGCCATCCTCTTCTTTCTCAGAGTCTTCTGGGCTGAATCCTGTCTTCTCATGATATGGCCAAAATATTTGAGTTTTAACCTTGTGATCAAACCTTCCAGTGAACAGTTTGGCTTGATTTCCTGTAGTATTGATTGACTGGATCTTCTTGCAGTCCAAGGAATTCATCATGTCATCTCATATTTGACCACATCCAGTTTGCCAATGTTCCAGGTTCCAATGCTAAATTGTCCTTTACTGATTGCTTATTAGATAAAAACGACCCATTATTTAATATTAACAAATGGAGCAAATATCCATTATCGTGGACAGGGCATCTAAACGCCATTAAGATGAATATATTACCAAGAATATTATATCTATTCAGATCTTTACCTATACCAATTATTCCCAAAGAGTTAGAGAATTTTCAAAAATATATAAATAGATTTATATTGAATAATAAAAGAGCAAAGATAGCCCATACACACATATTCAGAAATAACAAATAGGAGGGCTGTTGTGCCCTAACCTAAAATTATGCCATAAAGTGGCCCAGATCACATTCATACCCCAAGCACACTCCAGTGAACAACAACCAGCCTGGGTATTTCTGGAAAATTACCAAATTAAACCACAAACATGGTAATCTGTTATATGGAATCCATCAATCCCTCCACATATACTGAAACATAACAACCCTATGATAAAGCTTTCAATAACTAACTGGAAAACGGCTAACTCAAAAAATGAGCAGCCAGATTAACAGAACTAACCCCTACACTTACATCTCAACCTATTTGGGAAAGCTTGAGAGAGGAATCTAAAAATTGGTGGACAACATCTAAACTTAACAAATTAGGTAATTTTTTATCAAATGGACAATTCCTTACCTTTGACCAATGAAGGATTAACTATAACATCCCACTCAAGGAGCATTACAATTATTGTAAAATAAAACATTTAGTGACCACACTAATAAAAAAATGGGGTAAACCTCAAACCAACTAGTTATCCCTTATATGCAGCAAAGCCCCACTAACCAGAGGTGTCCTTGGATCTATTTACTCTATACTAAATGCGCTGACAATTCATTTCAAAACTAACTTTATAAAACCATGGGAATCAGGCATGGGAACTCAATGGGATTCACTTAAGTGGGAAAAAAACAAAAATTACAGTCTACTTGAAACTTCTATAAAAGTGCTGCACAGAGCTTATCTTACACCTGTTAGATTACATTAAATTAACACACAAACATCTTCAAGTTGCTATAGACTATGTCAAACTACAGGTCCATTTCTCCACACTTGGTGGGAATGCCTGATAATTCAGAACATTTGGACCATGGAATTGGCATCTACCATTTTGAAGACCACAATAGACCCTTCGATAGACATTTTCCTATTAGGAGACTATTCTCCTCTACTACAAATGCGACATAATAAATGGCTACAATTACTGCTTATGGCCACGAAAAGCCACATTGCAAAAAAATTAAAAACGCTACAACTTTACCTCCAAGAATTAATACATAAACTAAATTTCATAATGATTAATGAAAACATGACTCATGTTATATCCAATACATATCCAATATTTACAGAAATATGGGATGAATGGATCAAATCCCCACACTCAATCACAATCATATAAAAATGTCTGAATTGCTAACCTCTCAGAATGGAAAGCGGAAGCTGAACAGGTATGGATTCAATAACAACTTTATTGACAAAATTGTAATCTGGAGTTCAAACCCATTAGGGTTAGGATGGGCTTTACTGTGTACATTTGGGTTAAATAGGCCCAGTTAAGGTTAAATAGGCTTACATAGGACTAGATGGGGTTAAATAGGCCCAGATGGGGTTAAATTGGACCAGTTAAATATTAAGTTAAATGCCCTAAAATTCAAACATTGTTGAGAACAATACAAGAAATTATAAAAGATAAGTTTGCTTATGAATTAAAGTTAGACCCAGAAATAATGCTAATAAATGGGACTTTGGAATATATAGTGAGAGATAAAATCTAATTATACAGTATTAAATGAGGCTCTTATAATGGCTGAATGACTGCAAAAACTAAACACCAAGCGTTAAACCCGACTAGAAAAAAAAGTTTGGCAAATATTCTGAAAGCAGAACATTTATTGTGTTGGAACAGAATGAATCATTTCACAGTATTTGGAAACCATGGGCAGAGTATTATAATTTAGTAATATTCCCTTTTTATATATAACAGCAAGTAAACATGTTACTGCCATCATAGGAGATTGAAATGCTAAAGTAGGGAACCAAAATATACCTGCAATAAGAGACAAGTATGGCCTTGGTGTACAAAATGAAGAAGTACAGAGGTTTAGTAGAAATCTTTCAAGATAATTCTCTGGTCGTAGCAAACACCCTTTTCCTACAGCCTCAGATTGGTTGTCTTGTTTTTTGCTCCACGACTCTACACATGGACATCACCAGATGAACAATATAGAAATCAGACTGACTATATACTTTGTAGCAGCCAAAAGATGGAGGAGCTCTGTACAGTCAGTAGAAACAAGACCTAAACTAAGGAAAAGAGGGAAAATCAAAAGATACACAATAAATAAAATCACCTGTGAATATGCAGTGGAGTTAAAGAATATATATAACTATTATTGTTAGTTAAGCAATTATTATATTGTGATGGCAGTGTCAAATGGTAAATCTAGTATGTGTTATTGAATGTTTGTGTTTATTGCAATATTTGTAAAGAACCAAACGTGCTCTTCGTAGCCACTCTATGGTGCATCAAAGAAATATTATAAATAGTTATCAGCTCATTTTTTAAATGTCACAATAAGAATCCCACCTGGATGAAGATACAGGTTATTTATTGTCTAGATCCACCTATAAGAGATGGTGATAGACTAATAGCCACATTAAATATGAAGCCCGTAACCACTGCAGGCTTGAAATTCTGCTGCTTTATAGAGCTATTACATTGAACCATGCTGCGACCAACTGGCCAGAGACGCAAGCCCGTAAATCATTCTTGCATATGGTGCATGTGCGGCCATGAACATGATCAGTTAGTTAAACCCGTAGTTACAGATTAAGATGGAGCCAATGGTAAAAGAGGACGTCATCATTATGTCACTGAAACATGGAGGGTAGATTTCAAAGCCTTATAGCTTTCAATTACGAGTTACGATCGGACCCGCATTCCAGAAATAATGCAATATTAATAAATCAGTAAATATGATATTCTAGTCCATGCGAGTTCCATTATATATATTAACACATTGATTGCCAGGATCAATAATAACACATAAATTAAACATTAAAAAAACTATTTTATATTGTAGATTTGCAAGCTTGAGAATGTTGTGCTATTAATATTAATAGCTAACATCACTCTCCCTTTCATTTTATCTACAGTAGTGTGTGTATATTTCCATTTACAGTGCTACGGATAGGACTTTAAACCCCTTGCGGGTCCTCTCTAGAACCAGTAGACTTTTTGGCTACATTTTTGGACTACGGGTTTGAACGCCAGTTGATTTGTAGCAATTTAATAGTGATTTCCAACCATAACAGTTACGGGCTTGACAGATCAAAGGATTTGTGGCAATATAGTTCCAATTTCGATAGCCCGTAAGGTTTTTCCGCCTGTAACCTGCAAATCATTTGCGGGTAGCTTTACGAGGTCGATTAAATAGGCGTAAGTCTTGCGGGCTACGTTATGTGCTATGATTTTACACGCTGGGGGTTGTTACATCAGAAAGAAACTACATGGATTCATACAACTTACAGAATTGAATTCTGATATTGATTTGGTAGCTTTCTTTTTGTTAAGATATTTATGTTATTATAAGACTTTATATTTATAATTATGTAATATTAAATTGCTTAATATATATTTATCTAGAATGTAAAATATATTATTATTTGTTAGAAATGAGTACACAGGAATTATACAATGTATAAATGTATAGATTGTGTTATGGCACTTGGTGGTGTGCTCTTTTGTCTTGTTCATCTTTACATTTTTTGTCTTGTTCATCTCTACATCCAAAAAGTGGATTGTCTTTACTGAGCTGCAAGCCAAGTACAAAAATCTGTGATTCACCTCTTTACTCTTGAAATTTGTTTTCAGAGTGTGCTCCATTTGTTATGATAAAGGACTCACAAAAATAGGTATTGTTTGTACTGATTTTTATTAATACTGAAAAGCGGACTGTCATTTAAAAATACTTTTGCATGTTTTTTTATTTATATTATTTTCTTTGTATTATTTATATTGTTGTATTTATGTCACATTTACGGATGTCATGACCCAGGGGGGAGGGGACCAGGTCCACATTTATGCTTCCAGCTTACAGGAACACCCCTTGGATTGAGATGGATTGGATATCTCAGCGCCCAGACATCTTAGTCAGCACAGGAACAGCAGTCATCAGGATACAAGCACACAGGAGCAGATATTGAATACACCATGATTATGTATAGTCAAAGAGAGCACAGTTTATTAACAGACACCTCACGTGAAACCAATTGTCAGTTTAACCCCTCGTGTGCTGGTTATGTCAGTAGATTTTGTATATACAGAATCTCAGAATTCACAAACTAATATAAACTGACCTAATGAAAAAAAGGGGTAGGGATAGAGAAGCGCAAAGTACCCAAATGGTGAATTATATTATGGAAACGTTTATTAATAAAATACAAAACAAATGCACTCACATGTACATGTATGAACAATGCATGTCCTAGAGAAGTAGCATATGTAATAACCTTCTCAGTTACAGTCTTTCTTGTATCCTTCACTCCAGGCAGGTCTCAACATAACCACTGGAACAATGAAACGTAAAGATCCAACCCCAACCAAAAGTGGATAAAGCACTATCAGGGTAACACTAGAAGGGCAAGTAAGCCAATAAGCTGGTAAACTGGACCCAATAAAAGGGTCACACTCCAAGGGAAAAGGTAACACTATTGGGATTGACTCCTCCCACTGTGGTACACTTACCTTGGTGTGATGACCATACCAGGACTCAGCTTGCAGTAAACTGTCCGTAACAGTGAGTTCCCTGAGTGCAAATGTGGAACCATGCACTGATACCATAGATAGGATTGGATATACAAGATAAGTGCTAGCACTAAGCAGCACTATGGATATAAAACTAATACATATGAATATATACATAACAGTCATGATTGTTTTTAAACTGTTGTTTTACTTAAATAAACAACTAAATGTATTAAGCTATGGCAAAACATAAATATATAACAGTACTTTCTAAAATACACTTTTCTCATTCCTCTTTCAAGAGTTATATTTTTCACGAAATCCACATTGGCTAATGCTTTAGAATATTAAATAAACTACTAAGACAATGGCTCATAATGACAAGATACAAACATTTATTACTTCAGAATTAACAATTGCCAGCTCGGGGCCCATAACATTTAAACAGTTCTAAAGTCCAGTGGTCACAAAGAGCAATACAGAGATCCATTGCATTAATCCCCCAAAAAGTTGCACAGTCCCAATTGAATTCAGCCCTGTCTGATAAGGCTTTTGGGTGGTCATGGCTGGTGAAAGTGAGGTCCAAAAGGGTTCCCCTTGACCCCAAGAATCTAAATCACATTTGTTATCATATAAGATCTGTACATTCATTTTTTTTATATAAAAATGTAAAAACACTTATTTAGTGGAGCTAAATAAAAGTTATATTTTAATATATATATATATATATATATATATATATATATATTTATATATATATATATATATATATACTCGACATAAGCCGAGGGTGGGAAATTTGCTGCCCCCTGTGTACCTCTTGTGCCCTCTGTGTCCCCCTCTCTCTCCCGTGTCTCTTCCAACCTCTCCCTTTCCTGTGTCTCTTCCCCCCTCCCCTATCACCCTCCTCAACCCCCTCCTCATTCTCAACCTCCCTCCTCAACCCCACTCCTCATCCTCCCTCCTCAACCCCCTCATCCTCACCCCCATCCTCAACCCCCCTCTTCATCCTCAACCTCCCTCCTCATCCTCAACCCCCTCATCAACCTCCCTCCTCCTCCTCAACCTCCCTCCTCCTCCTCAAACTCCCTCATCCTCCTCCCTCCTCAACCCTCCTCCTCAACCCCTTATCCTCATCCTCCCTCCTCAACCCCCCCATCCTCAAGCCCCTCCTCAACCTCCCTCCTCATCCTCAACCTCCCTCCTCATCCTCCCTTCTCAACCCCGCCATCCTCAACCCCCTCCTCAACCCCCCTATCCTTAACCCCCCTCCTCAACCTCCCTCCTCATCCTCAACCCCCTCCTCATCCTCAACCCCCTCCTCAACCTCCCTACTCATCCTCAACCTCCCTCCTCATCCTCCTTCCTCAACCCCCATCCTCAACCCCCCTCCTCAACCTCCCTCCTCATCCTCAACCTCCCTCCTCAACCCCCCCCCCCATCCTCCCTCCTCATCCTCAACCCCCCATCCTCATCCTCCCACCCGGTGACGTCACATGCGCGCCAAGTCAGGGAGCGGAGGCCGGAGCAGAAGCAGGTAAGTGAGGGGAGAAAGGGGGGGGGTTAGAATGAGGAGGGGGGTTTAGATTGAGGAGGGGGGATTGAGGATGAGGAGGGGGGTTGAGGATGAGGAGGGCAGAGGGAAAGAGACACGGGGGGGTTAGAGAGACTCTGGGGGTAAAGAGACACGGGGGGTAGAGAGACATGGGGAGGTAGGTTAGAGATACAGGGGGGTTAGAGAGACACGGGGGGGGGGAGTGACTCGAATATAAGCAGAGGGGGTCCTTTTTAGCCTTACAAAAAGGGCTGAAAAACTTGGCTTATACTCGAGTATATACAGTAGTTAAAATAAACTATGGATAGGTGTTCTTTGATTATTTTGGGTTTATATTTTTCAGTCTAGATTTTAGTCTAACTAAATATATAAATGTAATTAGCAAGTGTTTAGTTAATCAGCAGTCTAGCCACAAAATGAAACTGAACAGCAAACACATGATATAACTGCTTTCAATTATTATTATTATTATTATTTTTTAAGCCTGGGCTTAACACTTGTGCAGTGCTCATGTTGTCATGCTTGTGCCCATTGTCCTTCAGTAGACCCAAAGTATCTTCAGTTCCCCATACCTTGAGGACCTTAAGATCCCTTTGTCATTGTCTTTGGGGACCCGGGGAGGAAGTTTATCCTCACCCCCCTCAAAAATTGTGGTTTTCCATTGATGAGGACTTCATCTTTTCCAGGGAGATAGCTACCACCAATCCCATCATGCTCCATCTCCTTGGGTGGCCATTGCAACCTATTCCAACCAGGTTGTGGTCACAAGGTTTTTTCTGTGAGGAATTGTAGTACCCCCTGGACTTCATTGGAATAAAGGGGAAAATGTGGGACAAACTTGTGTCCAAGCTCATTATCCCAGTCTGTGCCAAAAAGAATCAAATGCCAGAAAAACATGTCAAATGAATAGGCTGTCCAAGGGGTTGGGGTGAGAAAAAAATTCCGAACAAATGATAGCAGAATTTACATAAATAAAATGATAACAAAAATACAGTTTATTATTATCATTTAAAATTGTTTTATTTAAAAAACAAAGAAATGTAAGAGTAAATATGTCTGTTCTTGTAATTGTGTCTGCGTTGGTGTAACACATGCATCTTTACACATGATCACTTTAAATAAACATACATACATATATATAACATATGTGAAAATATTTGTGCACTTTTGTATCAAGTTTAACACTTACAAATCAGTTTGGTAGAGCATACATAGGTCTGCAGATTTCATTGGCTGACAAGTATGATAAGTAAATGTGTATTACTGCTTACTGGCTGGCACAGCTAAGCCCCCGGTTAGTTACACATCTGTTTTTTTCTGCTTTGAGAACCTCTTTTGAATAAACAAAACACACCATGGTACATTATTAAATAAATTCTTTCAGACGCAACAAAGAAAAAACGCTTTCAATGTTCATTTAAGTTGCACAGTTCAAGTAAATGTTGGTATTAGAGATTTGGTATTAGAGATTCCTCTCTCTCTCTCGGTCTCTCTCTCTCTGTCTCTCTCTCTCTCTCTTTAGAGCAGTGTTTGTCACAGAAATGTCTGGCTACTGAAGTCAGAGTTTTGCCTTTAGCGGCGTCTTTAATACTATTACGTATATTACATAGATGTTCGCCAAGACTTTTTCTGAGCTCTCTACTCATAATGCCAACATATATCTGTTGTCACGGACATTGCAGGCAGTATACTACCGCAGATATAAAGCAATTGTAAAAGCCCTTTAGGCGTCTAATCTTTCCAGTCCTATCAATTACAGTCTCCATTTTATGCATAAATGGACAGAATTTACAGTGTCTGCATCCAGAGGTGCCATCTGGTAAGGGTCTGGTATTTTTTTTTTTACAGAAATGACTTTGTACAAGAACGTCAGAAATGTTTTGGATCTTCTCCATCCTGTATCAATTTAGCCCCAATCAAGGGTGATATGGGAGTCTGTTTTTAAGACGTTGACATGTCTATTCAGGATGTCTTCTATTTTCCGCCAGTCTTCGTTGACAGTTGAGATGGACCTGACTGTCTCCTTTACGTTGGTTCTTAATTTCGGGGATAATAAATGATCTCTTTGAGTATGTAGAGCTTTATGATAAGCTTTTTTAATAGAGGAATTACTATAACCTCAGCTCTTACTTTAAACAGATCTACATTTGAGCAGTTTCGTCTCACACATGAAATTCCCCAACAGGTATAGCCTGTAAGGTTGGAGGAAAGTGCGAGCTTGAGTGGTGTAGGGTACTATTGGTGGAAGTTGGTTTGCGAGAGAGGTCAGTAACGATCCTACCTTCCTCATCCTTGCTGATTGTGATATACAAAAAATCCACTTCCTTTAAATTACAAGTATGGGTAAGTTTAAGATTAAGATCATTATTGTTTAGTTTATTGATGAATCCATCCAAACATTCTTGTGTTCCATCCCAGATGATCAGGATGTCATCTATATATCTCAGCCAGATGGTAACATGATTAGTGAATACAGAGTTGTCATCAGTTAACATCCGTTCTCTTTCCCACCATCCTAAATAAATGTTGGCTTAAGTCGTTGCACATGATGACCCCATAGCTGTTCCTCTTTTTTGTAGATAGAATACATCATTAAACACAACGAAACTGTGAGAGATTGTTTATGTTATCATTCAACACAAAATTGTTTCTGTTATAGTCGGTAGTTGTAGCCATGTTAAGGAAGTATTGTACTGCCAGACATCCTGCCTCATGTTTGACAGAGGTGTAGAGACTCTCTACATCACAGGTCACTAGAAGTGTTACTCGGTCAACCCTGATGTCGTTGAGCCGGTTCAAAACGTCCATAGTATCCCTCACATATGAGGGTAGACTCAATACATATGGGCGAAGTTGAATATCAATGAATTTGCTCCCATTCTCACATAAGCTTCCATTGCCGAAATGATTGGTCTACCTGGTGGAGTCTCTGCATCTTTGGCAATAAATAGAGAGTTGCCGTTCTTGGCTTGTTTGATATCAGGAATTCATATTCTTTATTATTAATAATGAGGTCATCTTTTGCTTTATTGATGATTTTATCGGAAGTTGGATCTCCCAGTAGGCGTTCATAACAAGCTGTCTTAATGCCTCATGAATGTACATTTACGTTGGCCAGATGACAATGTTTCCACCCTTATCTGAGGGTTTAATTACGACATCTACCCATTCATTTAACTCCTTTAAGGCTTGATTTTCATCACGACTCAGATTGCTGAATTTAGCAGATTGTAGTTTTTCAATGTCTTGAGTTACCGCTTTGACGTATACTTCTACTGCTGGGCAGCTAGAGAGAGGCGGATTAAAACGGATTTCACTTTGATCTTATCACTCAGTGTGGTAGGTTCAGTTGTCCCATCTGTCACTATTGTTGTTGACGTCGACAGTGTCGATCCAGTAGTATCTTCTTTGTTCATAAATAACTTTTTCACCATAAGTTTTCGTGCAAACAGATTGAGGTCCTTGCATACAGCAAAAAATTGATAACTCTTGCTGGGTGAAAAGGAGAGTCCTTTCTTCAATACTGCAATTTGTGGAATGGTGAGTATCTTAGATGATAGATTCATAATCTGCATTGTGTCTTCCTTTATCTCCTGGACCCTCTCGTCCAATTCTCCTTCTGAGAGTTGGCTCCCCCTTTGTATCCCCACTGTTTGCGATCTCGCAGATTCCTGGTGGGTTCCCAGTTGTTCTCCTGGAATAACGTTTGATTCCTTTCTGTCCTGAAGGACGGACCTGAGTCTAAAAAAGAGACCAGTTTTCTCCCTTGGTGGGTACATGGATTTGGTCTTGTATCTTCCTCTTCCGTAATAGAGGAATTTAATTCAGTTTCTGAATTATAACACCGTCTAACCGGGTCCACACGGGGACGTAATTTCCTCCTGCTGTTGTTCCTATGAGTCCAATTGAATATGTTGCCATTCTCAAAATCTGATAGATCTCGATTATATTTGTGTTTTTTGAGGGATAGAATCTCGTTTTCCCTTTTATCAAGATCATGTTGTTTTCTTTTATAAGTCTTTTTGAACTCCTCCAGAGATTCAAATTGTTTTAAAGTTTTATTAAGGGAGTTAATTTCCTTGTCTAACTCAACCAAAATCTCCTGTCCTAGGCCCTCATTCAATTGCAATTTGGCCAATTGAATAGGGGTCAAAATAAGGACATAATATATATTTTTTTATTAAGTTTTTAGTTAGTAAACATCTATCCAAAAGCAAGGTTTTCACTAACTAAAAACTTATTTAAAAAAAATATGCTGTGTGCTTATTTAGAGCCCTATTCAATTGGCCAAATCGCAATTGAATGAGGGCCCTAGTCAGCCAATATGGCTATTAAGGTCTCTGAGCAATTAGTAAGAGCTGATTCCCATTTCTCATTATAGGAATCTAGGTGAAATGTAAAGGCAGGGACAATCTTGATCCTCAACCCCCTTGGAATAAGATGTTTGGCTAAATATTTCTCATGGCTCCCTTTATTCCAGAAGGAATTAAGTTGTTTTCTTAACAGGCCTTCTACATTTTTGAGGCACAATTGCCAATCACCATTATTGTTATCTGATGTGCATTTTTCAAATGCTCTATTTACACCTACCAAGCGTTTGTTAGTTCTAATTTTATAGCCTGAGTCCAAATCTATTTCAGCCATAACCAATTTAAAGGATGTTCTTAATTAGGGATGGCTCACTGATATGGCTACCTTATAGCCAAAACATATTATTAAAAACTTTAAGAGGGCCAGTGAGTCATGCCTAGAGTATAACAAGTTGTAAGTAATAATAGAAAATATGCCTAGCATATATAGTATGAATAGCAGAGTATAAACAACATAATTTCCATTGGCAGTGTAAAAAGACTAATGGATTCATTTTTAAGAGATAGAACAGTACACCTTTAATTCCAATGACAATGGTCACCCACAGAACATCCAGAATTTGTTATGCACAAAAAAGAATTAGAATCACACACCATTGATATGTAAATAAAATATAACTTTTATTAAACATATAAAAATATATCACAAATATAAAATTAATATTAAAAATATTCACTGTAAGTCTCCTGAACTGCACAAAGATACTCCCAAGTTACTCATTACTCTCCAGCTCCCTGAATCCAGTCCATTCCCTATGTCTCTGAATGTGCTGGGCAGTGATCAGTACTTTCAGCAGGAGTGTGTTTCTGCCTAAACCAATGAGGCCCAGACCTAAGGCTGCATGTTTTCAGGGTGTAACAGGCTGTCTAAAGATGCAGTGCAGTAAATTGAAATATAGCTCTATGTACACAGATAAGGCCATATGCATCTATAAGTGTACTTCGCACTTTCTGACATAATATATACAGTACATATAACATAATATACACATATAAACTTATTATTTGAGATTTAAAAAAGGGGAAACGATGGAGTTGCAAGTGGTGTGTGACAATTATGAATGGCCTAAGGTTGCATAAAACCTAAATGCTCCCATGATTTCTAGCTCCTGATTTCAACCTCTCCATTACAACTGTCCCTGAATACAACATGAAGAGGCTCAGTGACGGTGGCAGTGAAGGTGTGTATGTGTCTGATGGGGTCACACAGGTCATAAAAGGAGAGACGCCCGGCCTCATAGTCCAGGGATATTCTGTATCTGTGACAGGAAGACTTGTGAAGTAATGGGGGGTTTTGAGAGTCATCTAGCATAACAAGATTATTTTCAGCATTGTTCTCCTCTCCTTCTATACTGGGATAGCACATTCCTACCATCCAACCCCCTGACTCACTTCTTCTCAGAGGCCTCATTCAGCATCTCCACCTGGTGTCCCCTGTGGTCTCCGGCCAGGGAGCAGGACACACAGATACAGGCCGCATCCTCAGAGCAGTAATATTCTAGGAGCTTCTTGAGGACGGAGCATTTTCTATTACCCCACGAAGTGATGGCTTCAGATAAGACGTGTTCCTCTGACTTGCTGTGTACCCTCACATGGTTATCACACAGAGAAGCCTCACACATCAGACATGATTTAGTAGCAGGTACGCTGGAAATGCTCCACTATGTTATATGGTCTCCCATGTTTTCTTAATGCAGACAAGGCAGTATGTACGTCCACAGGTCAGAGTTTCAGGATCTCTATAAATGTTCATACAGATGGAGCAGTTTAGCTCCTCACTCACATCAGACTCCATACTTGACAATAGTGACAGGAAATGAAACTGAAAGTCTCTTATCAAGCTCAGGGTTTAGAGAGCATTGTAGATTCCTGAATGTTAAACATAACAGTTCCAGACTCAAAGAAATATCAGTTCCTCTTTTCTGTCTATGCCTATACTAGGTGCTGGATCACATATATAGTTGTGAGCATACGAGTTGTTGCTAACGCTTGCGGGCTCGCATAGCGAGCCCGCGGCCCTCCTTGCCAGCAACTGCGACACTCGCAAACTTCACGTCGTAACGCAAACAACATACGAGACACGTTACCACACATTATACCCTCGCAAAAATCGGCGGCAACCCTCGAACATAAACAAATTAAAAACACAATAAATACACACAACACATACATAAAAAGCTTACCTACAGCAAGAGGGAGCATCCAGGACCTCAAAAAAGCAAGTTACACCTTCATTTAACTCAAAATAAAAGAGTTTAGACACTCAAAAATTCTCTAAGCGAGAGAAAAAATGGCCGCCGAACAAAACGAAAACGAGGCTACAGCACTCTAAACACGCAAAACACCACAAGAAACTTGCAAAACACCACAAAAGACCTACGGATATTCCGCTAAGACGCATACCACACATTACCCGCCATTTTAGAACAATGGGGAAGTACCCAACTATGCTAACGGTTTGGTCTCGCGCACGTAGACTATTACACTGCACACATTCATCACGCTTACACAGCAGCGCCACACCACTAATGCTGCAGCAACATCAAAACAGATTGTCAGCTCTTCAACAGAATGCTTCCTGCATATATTACTTCAAAATAGGTAAAGTTAATTCATTTATTAATGTATTATTTATTTCATTATTATACACCAAACAGCATTAGCTCACTTAAAATGTTATTACAAATTTTAATTTATTGAAGCAGTCTGTGTGCTGAAGGACAAATCCCCACACACACTTTTTGTTCCCTTTATAATCTCTCTTTCTCTCTGTATATATCAGACAA